>JAMYHX010000029.1:0-171758 GCA_025529335.1 Rhizopus sp. PT2906 | reverse complement strand
CTTTTTACGCAAATAATTTTTTATTTTATGACAACATTTTATAAAATTAATGTCAATAATTAATAAAAATACAGTAATATTACAGGAACACTGGTTTTTAGTAACTAGCTTTTTCGTGTTTATCCACGATTCTAATCGTGTGGACGATTGTGCGGACAAATCAAGATTCCTCTACTAGAATAAGCCAGTGGCATTTGTTCAAAGAAAAACGAACTATGAAACGTCAACTTTTGAGCTTGTTTTTAGAATTGGCCACGTTGAAGTTTTGGCCAATAGCGGATTCATTGGTTCAAGTTCGACAAAATTGATACATTTGTCGATTCAGCTCTACAACAATTACCTGGCACAATTTCCACAAGTATTGAAACTTCAGCGATCGAACAGATCTTCATTAACAAAGCACAACAAGGCTATGAAGCTGGAAATTGAATCATCAACTAATACTACAAAGATACTTCAACTCTTCCATGGCAATTTTACAGCTCAAGATTTAGTGAAAATGACTTCAAACCACTCAACCCGTTGTACCTTGATACTAAACACACTTGGCTTGATTCTGCTTCACTAGTCGTTAGAACATATGCCTTGCAAAGAGTAGATATTGATGATATAAAAAAGGCTTTATATTTGATCAAACAAACAGACAAACCTGTAAAACTAAAGCGCTCCTGTTGTATTTAGCATTGAAATGGACTTATAGAGTATTCAAAGAGCTTATCATAATTTGTACAGCATCTATCCAAATTATTGTTACTGGAATGACATTACATATCCGTCAACCTAAGGAAAGCCAGTCAAAAGTAGCAAAACTTGGAACGATTAGCTACCACACTTGTGCCCAGTAAGAGCCACGTTTGAGTTTGTGAACAAGACCCGGCAATTGCGATCAGTATTACCAGCAGATCATACACTCTTCCTTGCCAACCTTGCCCAACCAGAGAAGATAAAGTTTGTCAGCCGTGTTACAGTTGCTAACATTGTGAAGAGAAACATAAAGGCAGCAGGCATTAATACCAATATCTATGGCCCTCATACATTACGATCAGCAAGTAGCACCAAAGCATTTCAACTTGGCACGGATATCCAAAAGATCAAACAACACGCCCATTGGAGCTTAGAAGCAAACACATTTGAAAGACTTTATCTCAAACCACCACACCAACAAGCAAATAGCACCACCATCAATGAATCAATTTTTTCTTCGATTGTGGAGAACAATACCATATCTGGAATCCGACTGGAGTCAACTGGAATTGGTGTAGGAACGACCAGCAGTGCTAAAATTGACGAAAGGAGGACAAAAGATGTGGTACTCTCAGCCTCATGGTATATCCGTATATTTGGCTATGGGTAAAGACCCTCCCATTTATTATATGTATACATAAAAAAAAAAGGAGAAGAAAAAATTGGCTTGCACGCCTTGAAAAGGATAAAGAAACATGTCGTTTAATTTTTATATTATTTCGAATAAATAAAGCGCGGCTCAAAGAGCTAATACCACATCTCTTGTCCTCCTTTCGTCAACTTTAGCATTTTAGATCAACAATTACATATTAGTATTAGAGTTATTGAGCTTATGTTGTGTGCCAATAATTTCTGAAAAACGTTTATCCTCGAAAAAGATTCACACAAATTTAATGGACTTTTTCTTTTTGCTTTATTATGCAGCCTATTTTTCAGACAACAGAGATGGTGAAAGGATCAAGAGAATGTGTACCACTTGACGACAAGACAACTTTGATGATTACAATATTCTTGTGCTTTGGTATAGTTGTATCTTATTTACCTCAACATTATCGTATTATTGCAAACAAAACAAGCGAAGGATTTAGTGCGTGGTTTCTCTTGTTGGGTGTCATATCCTCCTCTTCAAGCCTTTTAAACATCATTGTCCTTCAGTGGGATGCTATCGTGTGCTGCAAGTCTCTTGTAAGCCCTCTAGTTTATCATTCCAGGATGCTATATTTATATGTTTTCTATATCTAGTCCACAGGAGCATGTCTCGAAGGACTTATGGGAATTGTGCAGATTGGAATTCAGTGGTCCATGTTTTGTCTTGTGTAAGTTAACTTTTCTGCAAGAATAACCCTATTTAACGTTTCCTCTCTTAGGTTTCTCCTGTACTTGATTTACTTTCCAGAAAACAAAAAGAGAGAACCTCATGCACCCACAAGTCTTCATTTAGAGTTTCCTAACAAAATTCAGCCACCCATTTCTGCAGAATGGAAGATGTCGCTTTTAGTGGCAACTCTTTGTATAGGACATCTCGCTATTTCGTTCTTTATTTCTGTATTGCTCTTGATTATTGTGGGCGGGCCTGAGCACTGGTTAACCAACTACTGGGCTGGATTCTTGGGCGTTTTAAGTATGCTATTTGCTTCCTTTCAATACATCCCGCAGATATGGAAGACATGGAATAGCAAAGTAAAAAAAAAAAAAAAAAAAGGATAATAATATGCAGACACTAGGTTGTAATACAGACTAGGTTGTAGGTGCCTTGAGTATTCCAATGATGATGTTACAGACACCTGGAACTGTACTGTTTATGTATGCACTAATCGTCCGTCCAGGAACCAACTGGACAGCATGGATACCTTATTTAGCTACCTGCATCCTGCAAGGCGTATTGCTTACTATGTGCATTGCTTGGCACTTTAGAAATAAGCGATTGAATATCAGTGACTTGGACGGAGCACCTGAGCCGACAGAGGCAACGCGTCTTTTGCAGTAGACGTTGTGGCATAGTTACATCATTATCAACTGAGTTGAAATACCGCATCCTTTTTTTTGTCATGAAATAAAGGCATCCCTTTCTTTCTTTCCTTCTTTTGATTGATAATGGCTACAGTAGAAGATATTATATTTTTGGGAACAGGCACTTCTAGCTCAGTACCAACTGTTGCTTGTCTTACAGACCCTGCAAAGTCTTGCTCGGTTTGTTTATCTGCAATGACACTTGAGGGTCATAAAAATAATAGGAAAAATACTTGCTTGATTGTTAGATTTCGAAAGCATGATGATCCACCTGAATCACGACTGAGGTAGATTATGATAGTAATGGTCATGTATATGTATATTCACTTCTTTATGTCAGAAATGTGTTGATAGACTGTGGAAAAACATTTTACAGTAATGATGATAACGATTATGATAATAACAGATGGCCCTGATTTTATTTTATATAGCAAGTGCAATCACCATACTCCCTCATTATGGCATACGTGAGCTGGATGGTGTCATCTTGACTCATGGCCATGCTGATGCGTGTTATGGACTAGATGATTTGAGAGGGTGGACCCTGGGCAGTTCAATTCAATCTCATATCAATGTATATCTATCATCTGAAGCAATGGAGGTAGTTACAAGAACATTTCCTTATCTAGTCGACTCTTTGCTAGCCACAGGAGGTGGACAAGTAGCAGATTTTAAATATCATGTGTTTGATGCAAACAAGTCATTCACTATTGAGGGACTAGAATTCACACCTCTTGAAGGTATACGGTTAAAGAGTGTTATCATAGCGTAAAACTAGAGGGTCATTTTTAGTACATCATGGCATTTATCTGACAACAAAGGAGCCTTATTACTGTTATGGCTTCAAGTTTGATGGTGTAAGCTACATATCAGATACAAGCTATATCCCTCCGCATACAATGGAATTGATTCAGGATAAATCAAGAGTATTCATTGTAGACTGTCTAAGATGTAAGTGCAATATACATCTATATGCTTTAACTAATGATGTCTACAGTAACCGATCCTCATCCATCTCACTTTTCATTAGAGCAATCTATTGAAGCAACTAGACAAGCTCGAGCATCCAAATCATACTATGTTGGATTTACGCATAGAATAGACCATGATGACTTGGAAAAGAAATTGAAGGAGTTAGAAGCTAAAGAAGGAATGAAAGTGTCTCCCGCTTACGATGGATTACGAGTTGTATTAAGAAATAAGGGTGAAATAATAGAGTCATCTTATCTACAGCCTACACAGATCATCATAAAGGAAAAATAATAAAAAAAGGGGCGGTTATTTAAATTGAGGCACCCCCCTTTTTTTGAAGCCCACCTTAAGCCCTTCTTTTTTTCTTTTAAAAAGTTTTGAAAAAAATATCGGGTGATAATAGTGTAAAGAAAAGAGAAGAGGAGAGAGAGAGAGAGAGAATATTTTAGACACTTCTTTATCTTTCTTTACTGTTAAATAATGAGACTATTTCTTCTTTTATGCATTATTATAAATATTGTCTATGCAGTAGACTATTTTGACATCTTGAAAAAGGAAGTGTATGAAAAACCTTCTGGCAAAGTACGCACTTTCTACATGACTGCAGAGGAGGAAATATGGGATTATGCTATTCATAGTTTAAAGAACAAGGTTCCAGGTAAAATAAATACTTGCTTTATCAGAAAGAGAGAACTTATCCTTATTTGTAGTCAAAAATGGTCTTGGTACAAAGTATTACAAGTCACTTTACTACGAATATACAGACAGTACCTTTACCAAAAAGAAGAAAAAGTCTCAGTGGCAAGGAAATATGGGTCCCGTCTTGAGAGCTGAAGTTGGAGATACCATTGTAGTCCATTTTTGGAATAAGGCCACTCGACCTGTGACTATGCATCCTCATGTAAGCCCAAAATAGTTTATTATTAATATTACAAGTTACTCATTACACACAGGGCGTATTTTATGAATTTGAGAGTGAAGGTGCCATTTTTAAAGACGGATACGAAAAGGCCGCTATAGAACCAAATCAGAAATTTACATATACCTGGACTGTGCCTCCCAGGGCTGGCCCTGGGCCAACAGATGAGAACTCTGTCGTTTGGGGTTATCACTCTCATATATCAGAAGGCGATATCTATGCTGGTCTGTACGGCGCAATAATAGTATACAGACCAGGCACCTTATCTGATGAGGAAGTTGTCACTTGTTTGTTCAGTAAGTTTCCATCATCTTTTGATAAAAGCATATACTCATGTGTTCTTTAGTATCAGATGAGCGTCAATCAGTATATTTCGATAAATCAGTCTCTGCTCTTTATGATAAAGCAAAGTTAAAGGAAGCTACAGGAATGCATAGTACGATCAATGGATTTCATGCTATCAATGGCCTCGTCAATTCTTCTCCTGTAGATCTCGTATTCAAAAAGAAAAAGGTCGTTTGGCACCTTATCGGCTGGGGTACTTTTTGGGATACTCAATATGTGAAATGGGAAAATGCTAGGGTAACTTTGAATGGCAAACGAACGCATCAAGTACGTCTTTATCCTGCATCGTTTTATACAGTTACATTACAATTTAAAGAATCTGGCCAATGGAAGTTTGGTTATTTAGATAGAGAGAGTGAAGGCATGATAATGCATTATAATGTTAGCTTGTAACATAGCTTTGTTTTTTATATCTTGTACATACACAATCATACACTGTATCAATCAAATATATATTTACACACAATGTTCATTTACAAATCAGTGAGTCCTTCTAATGCTAACGCTTCTAGTGTTCGACTAATAGTCTCTGTCGTAAATCTTGTTCCTTTTTCCGCTTCATAAATCTCCGCTAGCTCTTCATCAGTCAAGAGCATGTTATAGTCATCAAGATTCATATAGAACCGAGCACTAGATGAATTCGCAACATTACGCTTCAAGTATTCCACTTGATCAAGACCGTCCATCATGACACCATCGACATCTACATCTACATCAACCAAGTAAGAGTCCTTTGTGCTCTCCATTTCTTTTTTGCTTCTTGACTGTGGTGGATTGACTATTGGATCATCTATCATGGTCGCCGTAGGTTTTGGCAAAGGTGGTGTGGTGTTTGTATTATTAGATGATATCGATAGACTGTTGATAGTATTATTATTATTGCCTCCTACGACGGCATTGTTTGTGCCTGGTCTATGCCTGCTTACTACCGGCGAGGTAGGTTCAAATAGGTTGTCAAGTAAATCTATGTATATCTTTAGTTCATTGCAGCCTTTCCTGTGGATTAATAATTTACCATTCTTTCTTTTTTTATAATAATCCTCTTTTTCTTTTTCTTTCTTCTCCTTCAAGTTCTTCAGCTCTCGTTCCTCCTCTGTCATCATTTCCGAGTTCAAAAACTTGAGTCGTAGACTGGTATGCTTTCTGAATTTCACTTGTCCGCCCCAGAGCCATTGAGGAAGTGTAATTGGTATGGTTACTTCAAAGTTTTTAAAGTTTTCAACAAATTCGAATTCTTCACTTGATATCACATTAGTGTGCAAATGCCGTGCATATTCATTCATCGCACTTGAGTTGCTCCACATTTGTAGTTTTCGTAAACAGGCAATGACTAGGCCAGTAACGTTTGCACCGTCTAAACAATGAACATAGAGTGGATGATTGACTGGATCTATAATAAACTATATGTTTGTCGTGTTCAGTTTGCTAATCTCTATTCTTTTTATTTTATATGTCTTACTTGTAAAGCCATTAAGGTTTTATTATATGTGAGAGGAATGTTGTCTTCTTTCATTTTATCCACATTCAAATGTATTAGTTGAATATTATTCTCTTCACAAAACTGCTGCATCTCTGGCATTAGCTTATCAGGAATAAGTGAAAGTATTGCCTTTAGTTGAAGTCTGTTTTATTCGAGAGTTGTATAAGTTGCTTATTATGCTACCCTGTCTTTTTCTTTACCTTTTCAAGAATCGCTTATTTCGAGGTTTGGGATAACCCCCACGAAAGAGGTTTTCTTCTACCATAGCAAAACGGAATGGGGGTATCAGTTGAGGTAATTTGGCTATTGACATTCTTTTGAAGAAAGAAAAGTTTAGTAGTTTAAACAAAAAATAAATTTAAAAAAGCCTACAGTTCCGCAGATCAAAAATTGTCCGGGCCAATACAAAGAGTGAAGAAAAAAAAAAACCTTATAATGAGGACCAGATGATAAAAGGATCTTGAAGAGACGGTTTGATATGCAATGGATGATTAAGGCATTCAGGATATAAAATGGTTATCTGCTATTGTTTCATTTGGCAACTGTCGTCGGAGGCTTTGGATAGCCTGCGAAAGAGCTTGTCCAGGCAAAAGAAAAGCAGGTTATCAACAGAAAAGGGAAGGTGGAAGCAGTTGTGCATGCAAAGACATTGCACTGTATTCGTGCATGTAAGGTGATGATCACATGTGCATGACGAGGGTTTACCTCCTGTGAGCCAGTCAAGGCCCCAGTAAGTCCATTAATTCCTAGTATGAGTGGCCATGGGTATCTGTAGGATATTCTTGCAATTGAATTCAATCAACTTCACTTGTTTATTTCGTAGACTAAGTCAAAAAACGGCCGTCAACTATAAATAAAACAAGTGACAATGGACTTTCGATTAGAGTGTGCTTCCTTTACTGAAATGAACTGACATAAATTTAATCACATGCAAATAATGTTAAGTGCGGAAGATTTATTGTAAATGAATATCAATAATAACATAAAAATGCTCTCTAAATTCAACAACCCCAGAGAAAGGAAAAAAGAACCAGATTAAATAATTGTGTTGTAATAGTTTATTCTACAGCTAACACTTTGAAATGATAAAGTCATATAGACTGTTTTGTAGGTTTCTTTCTTTTTCATTTCCATTTATCATAGTGATGTGCCTTATTTGACAGCAACCATTCTGTTGCAATTAATTCAATTGAAAGGATTATAGTAGTTACTATATTTACGATCATAGCGTTTTTATATAATACAAATATTGATTTATATTCTGTTTACAAGTAAAATACCCATGGTGACATGAATAAAAAATGCCAATAATTCTTCTTATGTTACGAACGATAAGCGACAATGAGGATGCCTATCAATGTATTTGCAGACATGGAATGGTCAAAAGCTCGAATGAAAAATGAATCTTGATACGTGTAAAATAAAAACCACTGTCTACCAAAAGGATGAAAATCGAATTTGACTAAAATGTATCTTAGCGAGCATTTAGGATGGCTAATCTTTATGGTTCTTCTAACTGGGATTAAATTACTCATACCCTTTTGTGCTGTATACTAAAGGGAGTAGATGCTACACTTTATCAACTAAATGACAACATTTGTTACTAAAGTGATAAACTGCTCTGACATCATATTGTTCCTCTCTAAGGCTTATTGAGTTATTCTTCTACTACTTTATCTCCATATAAGGCTTATTTTTTATCCTCTTGACATTCACGCATTCATACTCTTTTTCGTGATTATAAAAAATCCTTTCTCATCACCCAATAAATAATATATTTGATAATAACTCTCAATGAACATACACGAGTATCTATGACAATAAGGAGACTATATAAAGTATGTTGTGTACCTTAGCAATCCATCCTGTTTCGAGCGCCATTTGAAATAGTTTATGCAGACCTAGAAGATCCATTGCTTTACTATAAAAATGAACGTATAGTCATTAAATCTATCACAATCACAATCATCGCTAATGATAGTCTACATTTCACAAGTAGAAGGGAAAAAGATAAGGATATAGCAACAGGAAATAGAGGATAAACATTTTATCTTTTTTTTTTTTCATGTGCATTAAAAAAAATATAAACATTACACATTCTTATGTTTTCCTAAGCCAACAACTCAATCATCTGCGTTTCATGCTTGATAAACAGGTTTTGATACATGGAGGTTAGGGCAGTTTGGTTTTGGTTCTTTTATGAGACAAACCAGAGTGGCTAACCAGACAAATCAATCATGATTGACTTCCTTTGATTTGACAAATAACAATTGTAGTGGAATCAATTGCGTGCGTTCTACAAAATCGGCAGCCTAGTGTTCTTTGAGAAAACCTTATTTTTTGTTTACTATCAGCTGCATTTTTAAAGGATGCTGTCCCCTTCTCAACCTTTCCCCTTGTACATTTATTTCACACCTTACATTTTTTTTTTTTATTCATTCTTAGAGAAGGCGACTAGAAAAATACAAAAATGCGTATTGAAAATGAGAGAAGTGAAGCAATCATAATAAAAAAAATTATGTGTGTGTGAGAGGTTAACTTTATGTAAACAAGCGGCATCAGAAAAAAAAAGGAGATGTGAAAATCTAAACTAAAAAAAGGAAGAACGTTCGGGTATGCTCTAATTTTGATAAGATAGAGAATGAGCTATTTATTTATTCATACATTATTGGAGAAAGAAGGAATGAGTCATTTTTTCTCAGCATAAACAACATGATTCACGTAAACAAAAAACTATAAAAGAGATCATCATTCTTGTCTTTTTTTCTTCATCTTTATCTCTTTTAAAAACTCTCTTATACTTTTATTATTCTATTATTCTTTATGCTGAAAAGGCATAACAGCGTCTGGGTTGATCTCAAAGTACATATAACTAATGCCATCGTTCAGAAAATTCACTTTTGCTGGCTCTATTCATGGTTCCTGATGCATCTTACTCTATCATAATGGCCGCTCACAGGGTGAAGTCTTAAAGAAACCTCTGCTACTCGCTAATGTTCAAAAAATGCTTGCTACTGCTTATCAATACACTCAAACGCCCAAATAATCAAACACTTAAACACTCAAATACACTCGATGACTGAACAAACGTGTTGCTCATGAATGCTCATCTATCATTGGTCAGTGAACTTTTTGATTATCTACGCTAATCCCGTGTACGGTTCATGAATTCACTTTAGGGGGTCGATTGGGTCTTCTACAGGGCCAAACACATGCACTGAGGACGCGTTCATGGACTTTCACTAGTACAGATCAATTATGGTCTTCTGGATTGTCTACGCAACTCTAGTATGCTGTTAATCAATTCCCATATAACTGATGAATCTAATCCTCTTAAAGGGTTTACATGACCAGAGCTTAGTCCCAGTACACTGCAAGCAAAGGAACCAAAGCTCAACAGTACTCTTGGATAACAACAAATGGATGAACCTATGACTTAAAGCACAGTTTGATCTTGAAAATATAAATGTGATTGTAAAACGCTAACAGGTAGCTTTTGAGTAGATCAGTCAAAGAAACAGACAATGGAACCTTATGAATACAATCACGAAATTGATGAATAATGGACTCTGCTTGGAGTTGACTCTGATCTCAAAACAATAACATGTCTCACTTTCTGAAGCTTAAAGGTCAAATCATCACTATGACCAATACAAACAAGTCTGTGCCAAAAAGTAATCTATATCATACAAGCTGCCTCAAGTCAAGCTGAATACGTCTATACACCAAAAGTTGGTTAATGAATATTATGTACCTGCAACCTGTCTTTGTTGTATTTAAACCTATGTTGCTGATAATAAAGAAAAAGGTTTTCAACTAAAAAGATAAAATAAAACAAATGAGATTGAGCTTTCGATTAGAACACTTTTTCCCTTTAATGAAATGAACTAACCTTAAACTTGATTATGAATAAGACAAATATCAAATGCATGCACTGCTGTGTTTACAAATAAAGTATCCTTGACAGTATTAACTATAGTGGGTCAACAAAGTAAAGGCTACACTTGATCAACTAAATGACAACATTCACTATTACAGTGGTGAACCGTTCTGCCATCACATTGTTCCTCTCTACTATTTTATTCCATATAAGGCTTATTTTTATTCTTTTCATGCATTCATGTATTCATATACTTTTTCATGGTTATAAAACCCCCTTTCTCATCACTCAATCAATCACATATTTGATAATATCTTTCATTCATGATACACGAGTATCCATAACAATAAGGAACTATATAAAGTATGTCGCGTACCTTAGCAACCCATCCTGCTTCGAGCGCCATTTGAAATGGTTTATGCACACGCTTTTTTTTTTTTTTTTTTTTTTTTTTTTTACAAGTATCATTGCTTTACTATAAAATGTACATCTAATCACTAAATATATTGAAATTACAATAACTGATAATGTTAACTTACATTTCAGAAGTAGAAAAGGAAATGGCAAGGATATAGCAACAAGAGATAGAGGATAAAAAATTTGCCTTTTCATGCGCAAGCCAGCAATTCAATTACCTACGTTTCATGCTCGATAAAAGGTTTTTTGATACATGAGGGTTAAGCTGTTTTGACTTTGATTCTTCTTTTGACTTCCATCTACGTCGGATCACCCTGAGATGCTCCTATTATTATGGCTCTGCCTCTACAGCTGATGAATGACCCGTAAACTCTCCCTTACTGCTGAGCTCGGCGGCTGCGATGCTCCAAAGGTTCAATATTCCGATGTCTCCACAGTCATCACCCCTTTTGAGATGCTTCGTCCTAGGCGCTTAGAAGTGTACACTTTGTACGTTGAAGCACCTCATTCGTTGAATTTACCGTGGTATGGTATTGAGATTGACTTTTTGAGATTTGAGACTTGAATACTTTTTTTTTTCATAGAGGGTTTACACCGTGTAGTCTTCTGGCATGCAGTCTATGGGTCTAGTCATTTTGGGTTTGAAAGCTAGCGATAATGTGGCCATTTGGACTTATGGAAAGAAAAAAGAAGAAAAAATCTCTCTGCTTGGCTATCAAAACAAAAAGTCTCTACTTGCTCTCTTGACTTGGCTATCAAAAGAAAACCTTCTCTCTTTTGAAATTCAACTATTGCTTAAATAAAAACTTCATTTTGTTACTCCCACACTTTGATTTTTTATTTTTTAATCTTTAATATGACTCCTTTCATATTCGTTTGACGTACTCTCAAATGCATATGGCTGGCTCAAGACGAAAGAAAAGAGTCTTTTCAGTACAGTTTTTTTGACATTCTTTTTTGAGCTACGCTACATATTCTCGTCTATTTGACTTGTGGCTTTATATCAATATTTCTGTAACTCTGCGTAGTATCAGGCTTTCTCTATATCTGTTCACTTTTGACGCATAAATGAAGTGCCTGTAAAAATTGGCTAGCTGCAGGCGCTTATATTCTTATTTCCGCATTATCGTTGCGGATTGGTTATAACTTTCAGGATATTTCATGTTTCAATAGACTAGTATAATCACTGCAAAAAAAAACAGGAGACATTGATAGATTTGATGGCACAGACTATATGGTTGTTGTGGATTTAATTAGTCGTTTCTTTAATGGACCCTCTACTCATATTGTCAAAGGTAGGGCTACAGTGGGTGTTTGGGGCCAAAAGGATCAAAACTGGCGAGTGAAAAAACATCAACAGCGTTGAATTTCACAAAAGCATTAACAGAGTCCAAGTGAACAAACGTCGCAGCTATATTTCCAATTGAAGGTCGTTCTGTTGAAAGGGTTCGGACTATAGCTTCGTAAGGATTTATACCGTACGGCAGAGAGAAACAAGATCAGTTTTAGTCTTCTTTGTGGAGTATTTTATAAAAGCTCATCAAGTCTCTTTGTTAAAGAAAGAGAAAGAAGAAGAAAAGAGAACAATTAGTGTTTATTTAAAAATTGAGGTATGATTTGTGTGTTGCATTGTAGCTGTCCAATGCATCCCAGAATTGTGATACGGCAGCTCTGTCCATGTATCTTCGTTCTCTATGTATCTATATTATATATTTAGTACTAGTCTGATATAAAAAATAAGAAACATTACATTGATTTCAGACACTGCCCATTCTGATATTGGTGATTGAATAGTTTCAGATGTCCACTTGGGATAAAAGCCCTTGACTGGATATGTAGAGAAGAGGATTAACATTGACACATTATGTTATCTTTATACTTACCATTACTAAACAAATCTACAGGCTTTTCCCATTTCCATCCTTTGAATTGCCAGACTTTTCCTGTGACAAACACACAACATACACGGTCCCTTGATGTAAAATACAATGAATTATAAGTTAAATGTATAGTTTTTTCATACATACCAATCATTTTGCTTAAAGTGTGCTACTGAATCAACTACGTGATATGGTACAGATTGTCCGTTTGGTTTTTTGCGTTCAACGATAACACGATCTGGTTTCTTTAATCCTTCATTTCTTAACTCTTGAGGATCAACATATCTATAGAGGTTCGTCAGATCGGTTTTTCTTTATATAACTCCTTCCTACGTTTGATCTTCCAGGAACTGTTTAATATTGTAAAGCGTGAATTTTGCTGTAGGCGCGGCTGGTACAATAATAAGAGGAATCTTGTCTTTGCTTGACAATTTCTGATTTTTAGTTGCTGTTGTAGCTCCTGTTGTCGATTTTGTACCATTTTTACTTGGGTTGACTGAGGAAGGTTGTGAAGCTATTTGGAACAAAAAAGAGAGAATAAGCACCTTTGTATCGCCCTGTTTCTTTGACAACTACCTCCTGGCTTTGATGTCGCGCTGGGACGTCCATTGGCTGACACTTCTTTTCCAAGGACTAATTGCTTTGCTAAATTGATGGCATGTGTAAAGTTTTTGCTTCCTTTCAGAATAGATGACCTAGTCACTATTTCACGTTCACGACTAATGACTTGTTTCACAGCTTTAATTGAATCTTCTGATTTGAGTGGTGCTGTCTTTGCTTTCTTCGTGCTTGTTTCTGTCGTGGAGCCTTCGTCACGAGCTCTTTTTTCTAAATTCAATCTGTTAATAACTTTATCATCTTTTCTTCCTTGATTGCTATACCTGGAGAACTTGGCCGTGTTATATTAGGAAGCTGGCTGACCTTTCCAGTAAGGAAATCCAATATCTTTCTTCTATCAACAATGGCTACATTTTCAATTTGTCGTGCTTGACATTCTTTAAAGTAGGCAGAGTTATCCAATTGTGCTGTTTGGACAAGAAAGATCAGAGTGTCCAGAGTATATGTACTGCTATCTGCAGAAGTGGCAATCTTTTTAAAGTTGGTAGGTGTATCGCGAGGGAATACTGAGTCGTTACTAAATTTTATACTCTTTGCATCTATAATGTTGGAGACAGCATTTCCAGAAGCATCCAATAATATAACTGGTTTATTATGAATGGTTGATTCACGAAGAAGTGATAATGTGTCTTTGGACATGATTCTATTTAACAATACAAACAGATAAAAAAAGATTTGTTTCGTAAAGAAAAGATGTGCGGGAGAGAAAAGTTGTGATTGAATACACGATATTTACCAATGACGTCGCTTTGTTCTTCGCATGTAAATACCCAACTGCTTTTGTGGCAGCTTTTCTTTTAACTTTGCGTCCCTTTTTTTAAAAACTATATCATTTCTTCTCAATAATCTAAGTTGTTAGTCACCGACATCTTGTTCTTTTAAAACAAATATTAATACAATAAACACAACATTGCTTCTTATTTTATAGCTCTACTATTCTCTCTATTTCTATCTTTTTAAAAATGAACTCTTCAATTGAAATTAACATTGCTGCTTACAGTCCTGTACCTGAGCTTCAAGTTACGGATATCGCACAGTACAAGAAAGTTATTGAGAGCCATGTTGTTAAATATGGTGTTAAGTGAATTATTAAGAATACAACTAGAAATAACATCACGGATCAAGGGCCAAATGGAGTTAGAGGTAGACCACATGCAGACTATCTTTGAAGAAGTCTGTATGAATGCCATCGCGCTGGAAGCAAGCGACACGCTATGGCCATTCAAAGAATCTTGCAAAAAAAAAAGTAAGGAGATCGGATGCAAGGCTCGTTTGATAGCAACTTGCTATTTCAGCAACCCTGAGGAAGTGGTTATCACAGTGGATGGTAACCACTATCATGTACTCGGCTCTGCAGATGTTAAAGAAGCCATCCTTCAGCGACTGCAAGAAGGATATAATGCAAGAAGCGTACATTTTGCTATGCATGGAGCATTTCGCTCTCACAATAAAGCTTCAACAAGCATTCCCCATCGGGATAACTTAATTCATGTATGCAATTAATGTGATTAAATTACGATTGTTGACATGGAGTCTCTTTATGTTCCAAAAGAAAAAGAAGATTACGACTAAAAGGACAAAAAAATGCTGCACAGCACTATTTAGACGATGACCGTAATGTCATCTGTAGAACATCACAGTGCCCAGAAAGAATGCCAGGCAGTAAGTCGTATAACATATGGAACCAAGTTTGATTGTCGCTAAGTTATGCCTATAGATTTTCCACCTGCCATTTACCAGTTGAAACAATGCAAACTGTGTCCAGCTGATAATGGCCAAGATATTATAAGTACTTGTCCATAAAACAAGCGAAAATAGCCTTAACGAGAATAATAACAGGTCTGGCAAAGGGATATCAATGCAGCAATCAATATTCGTTCAATCTTGGTCTCTTATATTGAATCAGGACACAAAATCTTGTCAAGACATCTCTCTTTAGCAAGAGGAGAAGCCTTTGATGGTGAGGGCGTCGCCGAATAACCACTTTGATTGGCCATGGGATCGCTTATGTCACCATTTTGGTGGTGATTTAAGTGTGTCCTGTTCTTCAAGCAACTTTACCTCCCTTCCCTCTCTTACTTTTACTACAAATCACAAGTCATTGATCTAAGCTGTAAAAAGTATGTTTCAAGCTATTCTTCTTACCATTATCACAAATAACCATTTTATTTTTGATACGCCTCCAGAGCTAAGGAGGGTGTGCGACTTTGTATTTCTAAATGTCAAATTTAACTCTCAGTCATCTTTTGAAAGATTTTTTGTTTTTGCTTTGTCTTTATAACAAATGGGCAAGAAGAATTCGGAAGACTATGTACGTGGAAGCAGCAAAGGAGCCAAAGGAAGTAGCTCAAAAGCGACAGGAAAGCGTCATACAAGGTTAGACACTATTGCTGTTGAACATAGCAAATACTTATCCTGTCATATAAAGTTCCAGTAAAGGATCAAAGTTTGATCGCTATGCAAAGGCAAGCTATTTTGCCCCTGGAGAGGAAGAACATGGACAGTGTAAGAAAATAAAACAGAGATGTATAGTGCTCAAGTTAAATTGTATTGTCTATAGTAGAGGAAGATAATAAATCAAGTATTCCTATGCCAGTCGCCATGTGGGTAAGTTTTTATCCTGTTCTTTTGGTCTTCCAAGTACTAAACTATCTGTCTATAGGATTTTAAGCATTGTGATCCTAAACGTTGCTCTGGTGTCAAGCTTGCCAGATGCGGTATGTTGACAACGCTAAAGTTAGGACAGCGTTTCCGAGGCATTGTTGCTAGGTAACAGGGCTCTTCACAATGCTTCTTGTTCAAACTCATTTTTTCAACAAATAGTCCTGTTGGTGAGAAAGCAGTATCACCAGCTGATAGAAAAATCGTGGAAATGTATGGAGCAGGCGTTGTCGATTGCTCTTGGGCAAGGATTGATGAGGTGCCATTTACAAAAATTAGAGGACCTACAGATCGTCTTTTACCGTATCTAGTAGCTACTAATCCTGTTAATTATGGCAAGCCTTGGAAACTGAATTGTGCAGAGGCCCTGGCAGCAATATTCTACATTACTGGATTTCCCGAACACGGAGAAGAGTTGCTCTCCAAGTTTAAATGGGGCCATGCATTTAAAAAAGTAAACGGGTAAGAGCCTTTTTTGTTGAGGAAGCAATTAACTAATAGAGTTTTTTTTCTATTTTAGTGGTTTACTTTCACGGTATGCCAAGTGTAAAGACTCTACAGAAGTTGTGGCTGTACAAAACGAGTATCTTGCACAATTAGAGGCAGATGAACGATCGAAGGAAGCTTCAAAAACGGAAGGGCTAGATGATAGTGACAATGATGATTTATTAATCAGGAATAATAACCGTGACACCGCTTTTACCGCATTTGATGACTCTTCTGAAGAAGAAGAAGATAGTGAGGAGTATGAATCAGAGGAAGATGGAGAAGAAGAACATAGTGAGAATGACTCTGCTGTAGAAGAAGTTCGTGATAAGCTGGGAAACACTAATATTCGTTAGCATTGATAAAGATTATCCTCTGACAGACCAAATGCCGTACTCCAGAAACTTTGGCGTATCAGCACACCAAAGTGTAACCGTGCTGTTGCCATAATTGCCCCCTTTTTCTTTTCTTTTTTTTTTTTCGTTTAAAAACTACTTTTTTTGTATAAAAATCAAAATGATATCATCGTCAACAAACACAACATGTCTACTCTATTGAACTATGGCGTTTCTTGAGGCTTTCAGGAATATGCTACCCTAAGAGCCCTTTCATTACATAGTATTAAGAAGAATAGTCATCAATATGATCATTATCAATCTACTGTGCCTTTATTATGATTCTAGTTAGTGCATAGTTATTACATGCATTCATACAAATCAAAGTTTTTGGACAGCAATAGAATTGTAAAAGCATACGCTCTCTTTTGTTTTTATATGATGCTCAAATTCCTCTGAGAAGCTATCAAATTCTTCGTCGGTTTTTAGCCCCAACTTAATGGTCAATACAGGTTGCATACTCTTTAATACTTGCAATGAGTCCCAAATAAACCATTTTGCTGTATTCGTGCCTGTGCCTATACTAGGTTAGCTGATGTAGCCTCTAGCCTTGCTCCAATACTTACTCATATCGCAGGACCTATCATCGGACTGTATAATCTTTATGTTGCTGTGCTTTGAGAGCATCTTTTCGAATTCAGTTCCAATACTAGGATTTTGTCCTTTTGATATGCAGATATCTCTGACTAACATAAAGAAACTGTTCATTTATCTGACTTGGAGTATTAAGCATTGTAGCCTACCGGCCGATCCAATTCTATAGAGTGCACCAGAGGGATCATCCTTTTGCTAGAAAATAACTCACGGTTAATAGTGCATATGCATAATATCAGTTTATGAACAATTACTTGTTGTCTAAGATCCATTTCTAGTAGTTGTATCATTCCTCCTGGTTTAGTCACTCGTATCAATTCACTAATGGCTGCTGGCCATTCTTCTTCGCGAAGTGCAAGGATCAAGAGTCTCATATGAACAAAATCAAAGGAATTATCTTCATATGGGAGCCCTTTCACCACATTTCCATAGGTAAAAATGAACTTTTCTACATTCACTTTCTTGTATCTTATATCAGAAATGTCACAGCCATGGTAGGTGCATTTAGGATATTCGTGTATCATATCCTACCCAGCAAAAGAGTAATAAGCAGACTTTTTTCATACAGCTCAAGCTATCTCTTACCATAACCCATGCGCCAGAACCGCATCCTACGTCAAGAATAGTAATTCCCTTTTCAAAGTCTAAAGTATTTTTTACACTAGATAACACATTTCTATAGAAAAAAAAAGAGTCAATAACTTTAGTTCACATACAGCAAAGACATTACCCTCCATATAAATTCTTGATAGCACAATGTTGCTATGAAAAATGATTAACAAACCATGTATGTACTATACTATCTGCTTATACTCCTGTAAGTCTCATTTGCTCTTCATCATCCTTTGGCAGCCAATAAGTGGATGATTCCTCGTTATGGAACTCTCGACTTAAGCCGAGAGCCATGGGGTTTGCAGCAGTAGTAGTTTCGGTCACAAGTGCTCCTTCTTGGTATGTATTCATTGTTTTGCTTGATATATCGTCTTGACCTGTGGTATTCACACTACGTATCCTCTTAGTCTTCCGTAAAGCGGAAAATCGGTTACCCATTGTTTATCGAGTGAAAATAGAAAAAAAAGAAAAAGGCTTACCGAACAAGTCTTCTGTTTCTTGGTAATCCAAAAGTGTTTAACAAGAATAAAAAAAGTTCCCAGTTCTTACATGCCTTTTCAATAAGTTCAAGTGTTACTGGCACGTATTACAAATTACGATAATAGAATCACAGCTTTTGTGCCGGCGATGCTGGTAAATAACAGCAGATTTAAGTACAGAGGGAATACTCTCTCACCTGAGACAGCTGTAGTCCAATAAATTTAACAAGAGCTTTTTATGGATCAGGCAAGTGTAAGGTATTTAATAATGTTACAATTGCTATATACAACCCTAGCACTTTTTTTTTCTTTTATGAAAATTGCAAGTAAGTACATTATAGAACGAAGGCTCTTTGGCAATGAAAAGCACCTAATGTTGGCAGCAATTAAACAAAAAATAGAAAAAGACCAAGCGTTTAAATTGATTAAATGAGGCTTGATATACGTAGAACTTCCTTTTTGTTAAGTTTAAAATGCTTATTCTATGCTTGCCTTTTGAAATTACCATTTAGCGGTCTATGTCCAAATCAAAACTTAAAGCGTCATTGGATAGAGGGTAACAGGGGCTATGCTAGATCTACAATTATGCATAAGCGAAAGAAAAAAAATTGGCCAATGAAATATCGTTGATGAAGCAAAAGCAGTCGGTCATTCAATTCATCGTTGCTTGTCTAAATGTCTGCAGAGAAAGAAGAACGAGAGTGACAGAACGTGAGGTTTTTAGGGGGGCCCAGATAAGCTTTTTCTTCTTCTTTTCTTTTTCTCTCAATATAATGGATTCTTTATTCATCAAACTATCACATTTGCTAGGTGGACATGTAGCTCCCGATCACCTAAAGCTGGCATTTTCCATCTTATCCACTTATCCTTCCGCTATCTTATTTAAACATATTTCTTCTACAAGTATCAAGCATGTATTTTCCATAATATATACCACCTTCATTATGTTATCTGTGCTTCGACTTTATGATGGTTATATTCATGCTTTTACCATTTCTTTGTTCTCTTATTTCTTTATGAAATACACAAATTCTGCATGGACAAACTTTATCGTTGTCATGGCAAGCATGTGTGTTTGGTAAGTAGTATCATGTATATATCTATTGAAGCATCCTCTAACTTTTCTTAGTCACATTGGTCGTATTCTCAAGGGATTTGAAGGTGATACTGACTTGGATTATTCAGGGGCAATGATGATCCTCACGATTAAGCTGTCTTCGTTTGGCTTCAATGTATTGGATGGCCGCTTAGCTGAATCTAAAAATTTGTCTGCTCATAACCAGCAAATGAAAATTTCGTCCTATCCCTCGTTCATTCAATACTTTGGTTGGGTCTTTTTCTTCCCTGGCTTCTTGGCTGGACCGACATGTGAATATATGGATTATATACGGTTCATTGAGACCAAGGTTCAAACATCTACTTGGAAACCTGCTCTTATGAGGCTAAGCAAAAGTTTTGCATTTATCGCCGCACTGGTCTATCTTGGACCTACTTACAACTTCTTTCAAGCTCTCCAGCCAGCATGGTCGCACAAATCATTTTGGAGCAAGTAAGTGACCTACAGATGACAATCGTGATAATGCGGCTGACTCTTGCGTGTGCACGCAAATAGAATCTTTTTTATTCAATTATCTGCCTTTCTGACAAGATGTAAGTATTATACTGTGTGGTATCTATCAGAAGGTGCCAGTATCTTGGCTGGAATGGGTTTCAATGGATATGACCAGGATGGCCATCCCAAGTGGAATCGATTGACCAATGTCAATGTTCTCTATTGTGAATTTGCGCAGTCTTATAAGCAATTATCAGAAAACTGGAACATCGGTGCTAATCACTGGTTAAGACACTATGTTTATTTGAGATCAGCTCATTTTGGAGCTACAGGAAGCACACTCTTGACTTATGTTGTCTCTGCCATGTGGCACGGATTTCATCCAGGCTTCTACAGTAAGGATCAAGAAATGAATGTTTAGATACAAAAAAAAAAGACGACTAACTTGTTTTTATCGTTTTCTAGTCTTTTTCATGACACTTTCTGTTCTTCAATTGATCGCTAGACAGGTGCGTAGAACCGTCAGACCCTTTTTTCTTACCGTCGATGGAACACCCAAAAGATATTGGAAGACATTCTATGATGTCTGCACGTGGGCCACATCCTTTGGATTGCTCAACATGCTCGTTCCTTGTTTTGATTTGTTATATGTATCACGTATTCTACACATCTGGCGTCAGATTTATTACTGTCACTTTATTGTGATTGCCATAGGTACTGGATTTTTCTATGCACTCAAACCAAGTCTCAGACAGATACAAAAGAAGCGAGTTGAAAAACATCTTGAACAGCAAAAGGACGGAAAGAAAATAAACTAGTTTTTTGTTTTAATCATGATCAATGCCAGAAATGTTAGTATCACTGTAAGGCAAACAATCATTATCATCAGGGGTATCTTTATCGCGTATTGCCAGTCTAGAAAGTAATTATGTAAAGGGTGTCCCTTATCCACAAAAGGCTATATATTCTTAATAAATCAACTATGGTTGTATTATATTTTATATTACCATCACTAAAACCCATATTGTATAATATATAAATAATGCGAATAGAGAACAAAAGGATATGGCACCTATTGTTTTATCTTTGGCCTGAATACAAAAGCGTACATTAACTCATCAAAGTTCACTTTGTTATTTTTAATACTTGCCATTTCGCTAAAAAGAAAAAGTGAAATATTTAGTCACGACATCTTTTTCTTTTCTCCCCTTTAATATTATTATTATTATTATTCTAGATGACAAGAGCAACTGAAGCATTTACAACTGCAGCTATTGTAACTGCTATTTATCTAGTCTTATTTTTTGGTGTCATTCCTTTACCTGAAACTATTCAATATAAAATAATCCCTGTGGTAAGAGAAAAAAAAAAGGAAATCATTAGCGCGTTTAATGACTTGTATATAAGCTTCCATGGTGGGCACTCATGACCTTTGGCTGCTATTGTCTCAACAACATTGGATATGCCTTATATACCTTCCGTGATTGTCCTGAAGCTTATCATGAACTAATGAGTGTAAGTCAAGAATCAATTATTACACATCACATGCTTAATTTATAAATGCAGGAAATTCAACAAGCAAAATCTGATTTGACATCCAAAGGCATTCAAATGTAAACACACCCTTACAAACACTTTATACAAATAAATTTGCTTTTTTTTTATTGAGCAAAGAGAGAAACTGCTTAAGCAGAAGCTTCAGCTTGAGCACGGGGAGCACGAGGACCACGGTTGTCACGACGAGTACGACGGACATCAGTTTGGGCAGCAATGGGCTCAGTGACTTGAACACCAGGAAGGTTTTCAAAGTTGATAGCCTTCAAGAGTTCCTTGGTCTCGGGATCAACTTCGATGCTAGAAGTGTTCAAAGCAGAAGTTTCGGGAACGTAGTTGTCACGACGTTCACGTTCTTCTTCTTGCAACTTGAAGGAGATACCACGGACGGGACCACGAGAGATACGCTTCATCAAGTGGGTGGTGAAACCAGCAATCTTGTTACGAAGACGCTTGGATTGAACAATGGTGACTTCATCGAGGATTCTCTTGTTGACTTGGAAGTCGAGAGTGAGACGAGGATAGTACTTTTCAATGATGACACGAGAAGCCTTCTTGACAGTCTTGGTTCTATATTAAAAACAAGTGTTAATGTTCCATTACTGATCCTCATCGAATTCCCCTCTTCCTCTATAATCTGTATCTCCCTCAACACATCCACATTCATTCATCAATCACCGGATTGTATATTTACCTGACACGACCCTACAAATCATTCATCCATTAGTTAAACCACCTTTTTCTATGCCTTTCATATAACTACTTACCATAGTGAATTAAATCTAAAAAAAGAGGAGGATTCAGTTTATCGAGGATCCTGATGCCTTGTATACTCTTCCCACCTCACACCCACTCTGCTTGCTTTTTTTTTTTTCAGACGGTCATTCAAAAAATGCGGGCCGGATAGTTCGTTCCGGAACAAAGAGAGACAGAAGCGAGTTTAGAAAACAAAAAAAACCAATACCCGACAATGACACCAACGCCGTTTTTCCTAACTTTGGGGAAAGGTCCCATATTATATTAGATAAATGCACAAGACTTTATTAGTAGTATCTTTTATTAACAAATAGAGAAAGAGTATTACGTCTACAAAAAAAAAAGACAGTTCATTATTTAAAAAATCCTGTAGTGTCTAATTTTAGTCATAAAGACTGTATTCTCTCCTTGTTTTTATTTTCCTTTTTCCTTTTCCGCTTAAATGGAAGAACCACTATTGAACGAACTACCCCGTGTCCCTGACTTTCGAAGTTTGGGCAAACACCAAGAAGGCTTTGCTACCGAGATTGGCTCAAGCGATGCCGACAGAATTAAGCAAGCGATCGAGGCAGCACAAACGAAACCTGTTGAAAGCGTTGAAGCAAAGACTCGACCTATTGTTCATACTGTTGCAGGATACACACTATCAAAACCACTTCCGGACACATCCCGTATAGGCTGGACCTCTTTTTCATCCCTGCCTAACCCGGGTGGCACACTCAAAGTAGTAGCAACGGAAAAGAGAGACAAAGAGCAGAAAGAATTGTGGTCAGATGACGTGGTTATCTACGTGGTCGGCATAGGGTTTTATATCATGGTTCAGCTAGGAGCATCGGGGATAATCGCATTCATGTTAGGGTTGTTGTTTTTAGGTAAAAAAATATACACATGCATGATGTCAGCACCTTATTCATATCAAAAGAAACTTTATAGTCTCCTACTATCAAATCTATCAGGAACGGTTCAGACAGCGCGCCAAAGATGATATTCAGCGCGAAATAAATCAATTGTCACTTGAAATGAGCGAGAGAGCCGAATGGCTCAATCGATTCTTACAAAAGCTTTGGCTCATCTTTGAGCCTGTTCTGAGCACGTATGTGATTGAAAATCTGGATACTTATCTTGTCGATTACCTTCCCAACTTTTTGGATTCGGTTCGTCTGAGCACATTCACGCTGGGCTCAAAGCCATTCGTCATTGAAAAAGTGCATACGTTTATGAACACAGGACCAGACACGGTGGTAAGTTGTTTTATTCAGCTTGTTTCAATAACTGATGAGATCTTTTAGTGTATGGACTGGACCGTATCATTTCAGCCGGACAGTACGATTGGTATGACCAAAGAAGAATTGGAGCAAAAAGTGAATCCAAAGATTGTACTGCACATTCGTCTTGGTAAGGGGTTTATGGGTACAGCATTTCCTGTTTTGGTCGAAAACATGAGTTTTCGAGGACGCATGCGAATAAAGCTACAGTTGATGAGTAAAGCACCTCATGTGAAGATTGCTCAGTTTTGCTTTATGGAAAAACCTGTATTTGATTATGTGCTCAAGCCAATTGGTGGAGAGACATTTGGATTTGATGTGAACAATGTGAGTTTAAAAAAGATGCTTCCAAGCGACAAACTTAATATTTGCCTTAGATTCCTGGCCTACAGAGCTTTGTTCGGGACCAGGCACATGCTATTTTAGGGCCAATGCTTTATTATCCTAATGTATTTGAATTTGATGCTGAGAAATTCTTCTCAGGAGAACTAGATATTAGTAAGATATAAAGAAATATCTCTCTGGTGTACTGATGATACTGTCCATAGGCAGAGCCAATGGTGTATTAGCCATTACAGTCCACTCATGCTCCAAGATTGCCACAAATGACGCAAGCATTAATCCATTCGTTCGGTTTTACTTGGATGACGCTCAACAGGAACTAGAAAAGACATCAATCTGTGAAGACACGCGATATCCTCACTGGAATGAAACCAAATTCTTGTTACTTCATGATCTAAAGTCAATCTTGACAATGGAACTTCGTACGACCAATAACATCAAGAAGGCAGGAAAGCGACTGGCAAGGGCTTATTTTGATTTAAAAGAAGTGGAAAGGGCGCCAGAATTAGAATTGAATGGCCTGTGCGTAATATTTAAATGAGTCAACGAAATATTAATATTGCTTCATAGAGAAATACCCATGCTTCGTCACGGCAAGTTTGTTGCAAATCTCAAGGCTGACGTGAAATACTTTTCTGTGTCTAAACCTATAGAAAGCGCAGATGGAGCATTGATTGAGCCAGAGCCTTCGAGTAAGCCTGAAAAAGTGATAACCAAATCGGAAACTATAACTTTCTAGATTCTGGAATACTTCGTGTTACGGTTCACGAATGCAGAAATTTAGGACCAACAAACAAAATGAATCCTTATGCGGCGATCAAAATAAATGGGGTTGACCGATTCCAAACACCTACATTCAAGCATACTTCGAACCCCAAGTTTGAGAGATCGTTTGAAATTCTTGTACTGGATAAGACAGAGGTACACATCAACGTCGGTCTAATTGATAATTTGAATCAAGTCTTGCTTGGTCAATGGTCGGCTTATTTAATGGATATATTCAAACAGCAAGACGAAAGAGAATATTGGTGGAATCTGGTTCGAGGTACCAAGGAAATCAAGGCAAGGTTACGATTAAGCGTTCAGTGGAGACCTGTTGCAATGACTGGACTGTCAAAGATGGGAGGTGCATCCGGCTTTTATAGTAAGTTAAATATGACTTTACATGTATACCTATAAACCCACACTATTCCCATGATAGCACCCCCTATTGGCGTCATCAGGCTGTCACTTTGGTCCGCTACCTATGGAGACAACTTGAAACGTGATCCTTACGTTCGTATCAAATCTGGATCTCAGGTGCGGGCAAGAACAGAGACGCTTGATCGCACAGTATCTCCTGAATGGGGAGAATTCCACTATATACCTATCCATTCTATACGAGAAGATCTTGTTTTGGAATTGATGGAATCTACTGACAACAAGGATAAAACTTTGGGATCAACCTTACTTCAGCCAAAGGAACTGATACAGCAACAAGAAGGAGATATAATTGGGTATGAATCACTTGTAGAAAGGCTAGAAAAAGATATTCCTCTGAATGATCAAAAGAACGCAAAATTGCGTTACTCTGCTGAATTTTATCCAACATTGAACCCAGCGATTCACAAGGATACAAGATACACCCCAGATGATATTGTCGATTTGGTATCCTACAGCACAGGTGTTCTTACGATAAAAATACACGAGCTAAAGCTTAATAAACCATTCGAAGTATACTGTCAGCTCTTGGTCGATTCGTTATTGCCTCAGTACAAAACATCCATTCGAAAAGGGAAAGCGTTGACCTTCGGCGAGACGTCAGATGCGTTTATTAAGGACGTAGGATTCTCTAGAATAGCTGTAGAAGTAAAGCCCAGTGATAAGACAGAAAGTGATGAAAGCAAGATCGATTATTGGTACGAGAGTAGTGAGCGTATTGTTCGCAGCATCCAGAAAAGAATTCGAAGTGGACAAAGCTTTGAAGAGGACGAGGGTGTTTGGTATGACCTGATAGGAGGAGCAGGACAGATCCGTCTTAGCTTTGATTATGCGCCTTTATTGAACTATAGGATGAATCCAGATGAGAGTTTAGAAAGTAAGTAGAAAAGTATAAAAGAACGCATGCAATGTATAAACATATTTTTTGTGCACATAGATCAGGGCAATCTGACTGTTACATTGATAAGCGCAAAAAATCTCAAGGCAGCTGATAAGTCAGGCACAAGTGATCCTTATGTAAAGTTTACTGTCAATGGAGAAGTAGTGCATAAGAGTGCCACTATCAAGAAAACAATCAATCCGATTTGGAAAGGAGAAACGTTCCAGGTACCGATAGTGTCTCGAGTGACTGCAAGCTTTAGAATTGAAGTATTTGATTGGAATCAAATGTCTGGAGATGTTCCATTAGGTAATAGACGCATAAATAAAAGAAAAAGAAAGTAGATATCTTATGGATTTCATGTAGGATCTGGTGGTATTTCATTAAGAGGAGATAGGGTTGAAAGCTTCCTTGCCCGTGAATGGGACATACCACTGGATGGTGTAGAAGGAGTGGATCGATCTTCTGTCCGCATTCGGCTCAAATGGGAGCCACAATTACTAGTGCGCAAAAAGACACATACGACCTTTATGAAAACAGCGATACAACGTGTAACAACCAAGATGGGAACCACCGCGTTCAACTGGAGCCAGCAGCTACCAAGGAGTGTTAGCGTACCCAACAAGATGAATATGGAGATTATTGAAGCCAGAGGACTAGCAGGGGAAAAGGACGAAGATGGAACAAAGTTAAATCCAGTGGTCATCGTCAGCATTGATAACACACTCGTTTTCAAAACCAGAAAGGCAAAAAAGACAGGTCAGCCCGTGTGGCATGAGCATGTGTGTTTGAATCAATTGAGCGGAGAAAAGGTGTTGGAGATCAAGATCAAAGATGTCCATACGTTTCATTCTGCAGACATTGGCACTTATAGAAGCACAATGAAGGAATTTATGTCTATATCTGCTCAGCCTGATCGGTGGTTGCCGCTCGAGCCACAAGGAGAAATTCGTGTAAAATTGGAAAATGCTTGAATGCGGTCATTTAATTTATAGGTATGAGAAATAAAGGCACTTGTTTTTTATGTTGTAAACAATCACTTTCTTTTTCTTTATTCCTTTTTCTTTTTTTAAAAAGCATTCTTTTCGTCTCAGCTTGTGTGAATAAAACACTGTAATTGATCATCTTGCAACATATTATTTGTCAATTATGTGTAAGGTTTTCATATAACGCTTGTCATTCGCTTCTAATCCATTCCTTAGCTCAAAGACACACTAACAATCATAAAAGCAACAATAGTAACAATGTCAGAAGTAGAGCTCGAAAGACAAGAGCACGAACAAGCCTTTACTCTGATGAGGACAGCAGTGTGAGCGATGGCAATTCAACAACAAGGTGTATATGTAAGCAAAACCGTAAGTAGCAGTGTATATCTTTAATATGAAAAAATATTCACCTTTTGCTCACCTCCTTTATAGATAGTGCTGGTCTTATGGTACAATGTGACAAATGTGAGGTATGGCAGCACTGTTCCTGTATGGGCTTGCAAGCAGAAAAGTTACCAGAACAGTATTACTGTGAACTCTGTCGACCTGATTTTCATCAGCTCATAAAGAACCCTAACGGAAGGTATTATAACAAAAATCATGTCTACATGTGTGATAGATCAGATCTATTCAACATTCTTTGCTTGTTATTATTCAGACCAAAGCGACTTTATGATGCAACAGGTACGGATTCAGCACCATCCGATAATAAAATCTCCGAAACAAAAGGACCAATCAAACGTCGCCGAAAGACAAATACCAGCAGTAATAATAATAATAGCCATCAGAGACCACATACGAGACAAAGCCCATTAATTGAGGTAGAACAGGAAGAGCCGCCAATGAAGAAGCGACGTCAATCGAATGATAAAGCTGAAAAGAAATGCACCAAGAAATCACCAAAAGCCACTATACCCATTGAAGAAAAGCCAGTTGTGAAAATTAATACCACAACAACAACAGCAGCGACATCAGCAACAGCAACAGCAACAGCAACTTTAAATGTCACGCCTTACTGGAACCACACGGATGGTAAGCCTAACGAGGAGCCACCTATATATGCCAAAGTGAAATACCCAAATTCCAAAATGACAATTACGGACATGAACAAAAGAACGCAGCAGATCATGGAGTATCTGATGAAATTAAAGAATGAACAACCGCTTATTCAAACACCCGGTAGATCAAGATCCTATTCCACGTGTTCCTCCCTTAGCAGTGTCTCGACCCCAACAGACGGCGCTCCTTTGACACCAACACTTTCTGGAAAAGACGATGAAGAAGAATCAATAGAATTAATTGAAAAAATAAGTAAAGATATCATAGAGTTTCAACAAAGGTTTGGAATTGTAAATCAACTGTAAATATGCACACGTCTTGTCTTTCTCCCTTTTTTCTAGACACAGACATACATCATCTCCCTATGTATGCTACTTGATTCCATAGCGATATAAATAGAAAACCATTCTAAATAAAAATAAACAAGTAAAACTGCTTAATTTTTTTAGGCAAATATTTATTTTTATTGTTAAAGTTTGTATTGATTGGATTTCGGAACTATAATTATCTTTTTAGTTCTATTTAAAGCAGAGATATGATATCATATTTGTAAAACAATGGGTCCGATAAAAAATTAGCGGTGTTGATCCACATTCACACATAATGAATCAAAACTCATTGTCATGGCGATTGTTTCTATGATAATCATAAACAAGAAGTAAAAAAGGGGCAAATAAGGGGGAGAAAGGCGGAAGTGAGCTAAAAAGGGAAGAAAATAGTAAGTAACAATGAAATATATATTAAGGGCTAATGTTTTGGATCCATCTTTAGGTAGGTGTGCATATTATGAGAAATCTCTTTTTTTCTTTTAGTTTCTTTATATTTAATTTTCAGCTCCTAATTAAACTATTTTTTCTTTGGTGTGGATCCTTTGAAAGTTTATAAAAAGGGCCCTCGTTCATTTTCTTTTTGCTTTTTTCTTCTTCTCTTTCTGATTTAATTTCCTAGCTTTTTTCCCTCTTGTATTCGTTGTGACTATAGAATGTGGAAATATCAAGCCTTACTTCTTTCATTAACAAGTACAATGGTTCTTGGAGCCGTCGATCTCTCTTCTTTTCCAACAAAGACAGATCCAACTAATGTGAATATCCCTAAAATCCCACAGACAACATCTTATGATGTGGCAACCGAGTGTACTTACTATCAATCAAACTTTACTTATCAAAAAGACCAATGGCCCACCATCTGGGATATTGCTACTAGCAACGGCATGAATACCTCGGCTGAATTTACTCAACTTTATAACTCCATTGACTGGTCAAAAGCTCCTAATATCCCGGTTAGAACATTAAGTCCTCAAGGTGGCTTGAATTTGGCTGGTTATGATACCGTAAACGATCCGGCCTGTTGGTGGTCTGCTACACAGTGTACTAAGCCCAAGCAAGAAGGTATTAATGCAGATATCGTCAACTGCCCAGAACCAGAAACTTGGGGTCTTGTAAGTTATCTCCCTAAATATAATATCCTCCCTTTTTAGAAAAATGTCCCCTAACGACGACACATCTAGACATTTGATGATGGACCCAACTGTTCACACAATGCCTTTTATGACTATCTTGCTCAGAATAGCCAAAGGGCTTCCATGTTCTACATTGGCTCTAATGTGTTGAACTGGCCATACGGCGCTCTTCGTGGCTTAAAGGATAACCACCACCTTTGTGGTCATACATGGTCTCATAAGATGATGACTACATTAACAAACCAAGAAGTACTCGCTGAGCTCTATTATACTGCTAAAGCCATCAAGTATGTTACAGGTGTTACCCCTCTCTATTGGCGTCCTGTAAGTTAATAGTCCAAGATGGATTGAATTATATTTGCTAAAAATAGCACGATATAGGCTTTGGGAGATCTGGATGACCGTGTCCGCTGGATTGCTACACAATTGAACATGACAGCTGTTCTTTGGAACCTTGATACATTTGACTGGGCTGCTGGTACAACACCTGGTGTAACTGCCGACACCGTCAATCAAAAATATCTCAATTATATTCAGATGGGTACTAATGGCACATTTGCAACTCACGGAAACATTGTTCTCTCTCATGAAATTAACAATATGACCATGGACTTCTTTGTTAAGCATTACCCCGACATCAAGAAAGCTTATAAGCATATCACTGATGTTGCTACTTGTATGAACATTTCCAACCCCTATCTTGAAAAAGTCATTACTTTCCCCAGTTTCGATGCAAGCGTAACAAAGAATGCCACACCTGCAATTGGCTCAGGCGTTGTTCCTGGCGCCTCAGGTACTCCTAGTAGTGCAACAATTCAAGCCGTTATTCCTGAATTTAAGGCGTCCTTACTTATTGCTTCTCTCTTTGCAGCCCTTTTGGTTGCCTTTTAAATATAAAAAAGACACACATAAAGAAGTTATGATAATAATAAAGAGTTCTTTTTCCTATTTCGTTGTTTCTCCATTTCTTTTCCGAAGCCCATGTTTGTGACTATTTGTTACACTTGCATCTTTTTTTCTCTTTGCCTTTCTTTCTTTTTCCTAATGTTGAGACATTGCCTGAAGCGTACATTTACAACAACAAAAAGTATGTCATTAAACAAGCCAAAAATAGCACTAACCTTATTATTATAAGCCCCCGTTGATGAGCATTGTTTGGTAATAGTCCTTTTTTAGTTAGTTTTCCCTTTTTTAAAAGTGTATGGGAGTATTCATTTTTCTGTAGCCTTTGAAGCCAACATGGTCAATAAAAGCACTCATGGAGCCAATAGGAGAACCTATATCTGATAAACAATTCAAACATTTGCTCAGTCTTGCACGTTTAAATGTACCAAGAGAACAACAGGGACAATTAAAATCAGACATTGATAAACTCACACAGTTTACTGAACATATCAAATTACATGACTTTAAAGATGTTGAGCCACTAACACACATTTGGAAAGAGGATATGAGTCTGCTGGCTCGAAATGATGATATAATAGAACAAGATGCGGTCAAAGGACGAGAACTGCTTACAAAAGCAAAAAAGAAAAGCGGCCATTTTTATGTCGTAAAAGGATCAATACCAAATTCAGAATAAACAATATGTATAGAGTCTACTTGTTTTCAACAGCAACAGGAGCTCCTGCATTTCTCTTTTCGTCCAAATCTCTCTTTGTCTGTTCTTCAATCTTTCTAATATCTTCAATTGTCAAGCCATACCACTTGTCTGTCCAACAGAATAGTTGTCTATATAAGTGCATATCAATAAACATATTCATGCTTATAATGTAAATATAAATGTACCTGTGGAAAGTGGTAAACAAGTTTTGAATAGAACTTGCAATGAACTTTTCTACGGTTCCTTGTAACCCAAACCATTTGAATTTGATATAGACAAGCTTATAGCAAGTCATAACTGGTTCACACTTTTGTTTCCATAAAGGATCTGTTAGTGGACCACGACCGGTCTTTTCAGATTTAAAGGTCTTTGGGTCTTCATCAGGCTTATAATCTTTCTTCTCAATAGGATCATTTGCAACATCAATTATGATCACGTTACGCTTCTTGAGATCCTCATCGGAAATCTTGAGCGCATTTTCTATTTCACCACGAGATCCATCAACATGTAAAGTCTCATAAACAATTGAAAAGTTATCTCCCATATAACCATTCTATCAAATAATTAGTATATCCGTATACCTCCTTTGCTTGTTAAGAAATTACCGTTAAAACTATATAAATCTGTTAGTTCATATTCTCCTTTATATCCCCCTTTCTCTCTCTCTCTCTCTTTTTCCCGTCTTTATCTCTTTCCTTTTAAATTCCGCGCTTTCCCCCTCCCTTAATAAATTACGTCAAAATTATTAAGGCTTGCCAAGGTAGACACAAAAAGAGAAAGAGAGAGAGAGTTCTCCTTTAATTATCCCCTTCTTCCTTTTTTTTTCATTACAATAGTAGTCTATTTACCTGTTTTACAATAAGGATAAGCATTCCATGCCTAAGATTATATAAATGAGTTAAATGATGAATAAATCTATTTTTTTTTTTTTTACTTCTTCATGAAGTTCAAGTGAACCAGCTGGAGCAAGAGCACGTATAAAGGAAGGCACACGAGATTCTAAGCGGTAAATTTTATAGGTATATTGACCCTTTTCACCAGGTTTTTCATAAGGTTCGTTCTTGAGTACTTCTACACCTTCACCTCCTCCAGTTGAATTCTTAGATGCCATTGCAGTGGCATATAATTGAGCTTGATGAAACCAAGTAAGTATACGCTCTCTCTCCATCTTTATAGTTGCTCTTTACCAACTTGATATTCCTTTTCAGTACAGTTGTTAATAACACGATATTCGTTAATAATCATTTTAAATGTAAAGAAGAAGAAAAAAAAAAAAAAAGGAAAGAAAAAGCAAGACAAAATGATATAAATATCACTGCTGAGATGCAATAGTTCCAAAGCGCGTAATTATTGCAATATGGATTATTTTAAGAAATTATTCAGCACTCAAACTGAATGAGTGCCTTCATATTATAAGCATAAAAAGGACAAGTAGAATAATAAGAATGATACAACAAAAGGGTATGTGTTTAATATTTATTCACTTGTATTCTCTTTGTCTTTAACATCACTACTTTCCTCTTCTAATTCATCCAACTCATCTATTCTGCTCTCTTCTTCTTCTTCTTCTTCTTCTTCTTCTTCTTCTTCTTCTTCTTCTAATTCGTCCACTTTACTTTCTTCTTCTTCTAATTCATCCACTTTACTTTCTTCATCTAATTCACCTTCTTCTGTATCATCTGTTTTGTTTTCTTCATTGTCCATCTTAAGTCTCTTCTCATCTTGCTCTTTCTCATGATCCACTTCCTCATGTGATCGTTTTAATGGTCGAATCAACACACGCTTTTCTTCTAATGATAGTATCTCACTAGGCTGAGGATCATCTTTTAACCAAACATAAAACGTTGGATACTCTACTACTGTCTCCCCTCTTAATGTATCCAAAAAGGACATATCCAGTATGCCCGTCACATCCACAAACTCTCCTCTTGGTGCCTTTTCTTTCTTCAATGCGACTCTAAACTGTTCAAGACCAGCATCAATAAAATATTTTAATTCATGTCTCATGATGCTAAACGAATCCTTTCCACGAGGTGTCTCGGAAAAGAGCATGTTGTGAAAAAAGTCATGAAAGGGCCTATTTCCAGGGAATCTATGCATATAATCAAAGTTAATAGAGCCAGTAACAAGATATCTCTTTTCTTACCCATGTTCCAAGTAATGATTCTTTTCATTATTTCTATAGAAATTCACTTCAATTGTCCAATATATCTGTCGTGATCTTTACATATAATGCATTTAGTTACACAACCCTCTTGTACAGCACACTCCTTACTTTTGATTATAATTGCTCTGATTCTTTGTATTCCTTGTCATACCCACAGGTAATGAAAAATATTTGATCCCCAAGTAATTGGCTTGCTTATGAAGTTGTCTGAGCTTTAGTTTCATGTTCTTTGATGTCAATTCACGTCTTGCTCTGGTTAGATTATCAGATTGTCTTGAAACGTCTTCTAGATATGTATAATCTATACATGTACGTATTAGAAGTAAGCCAACTATATACTATCATCATTTACCGTTCATCATTGTTGATTCGTTATATGACTTTAAAGGAACATAGGCTGTTTTGTCTCTTTCACCAGAACATTGGGTATCAAGCTTATGTTTCTTGACACAAGGAACTGAACAAGTGTGGATCAAGCAACGTGGGCAGGTATATTTCCAATCCTCAGCATGACAGATCTCGCATTCTTTTGATGTTTGACCATTGACTGATGGATCTAACGATGAGTTCATATTTATTATACAAACAAAGCTATAGAAAAAAGAAAAAAAGTTTTTGATTTCCGCGCGCCTTTCCTTTTTTTTTTTATCTAGTGTCAACATGAGCAATGAGGCAGGACCGTCAACCATCACAATTCCAGAGCAAGCAGATCTTGCACCAAAAAGTCAAATATTTGAGACAAACCTCATAGAAGATATATTCGATTACTCTATATTGACAAGTAATGATGTCAGTATGGCAAGAGATATGCTTGCGAACGAACGAAACTGGCTTACTTGGCTTCGGCTTTCATGTACACTTATCATCTTGGGTTTGGGTTTCTTTTTTTCTTTTTAAATTTGTGTTAATGGTTCACTCCCCCTTCCGTAGGATTTACCGTTCTTCTGAGGCTCCGACTGCCAGATCCTTCAGAAGAGGCAATCAATAACCATCCAACACGACCGATTGGATACGTGTTTATTGCTGTTGGCTTGGGGTGCTTGTTTGTGGGTGTTGGCAAGTATTTTAAGAACCAAAGATTGCTTATCAAACAAGCAACTTTTGTACAGGCAGGATGGGGAAGCTTCGTCATGGTCGGCATATTGGCTATCTTTACTTGTACCATCATGATCATTGCGTCAACCTCTTGACCAACTGACTTTCAAATTGAAATACCAAGAAATATTTTCGTACTAAAAAGGATTATCAGACAAATTAAGTTTTACTTTAGATACCGTTAAACAATCTCTTAATTTACAAATAAAACCTCAAATGGGCGCACGTTATAATAATATATCCTCTCCTCCCGAGGCAGATCAGAAAAGAATTAGAATTGGTGACTAAAAACCTTTATGGGATCAAGGGTAAAAAAGTTATGGAACAAATGATATTAGACCAAGTGTATGACACACTAGCGAGAAAAAAGAAGGAGCCTCTGCCCAAGGTGAGGAGGGTAGAGAAGGCAGATTCTTTTGATGATAAAGATTGTCGAGTTCTTGAACGAGAGTACAGATAGCTGGCCAATGGAGGATCCATGCAAGAGCGGCTTGAAAGGAGCGTGGTTTTTTCCTAGGTAGCATATTCAAAAGGAAGGACAATGGATCGGAACTGACTTCGGGCATCATGAGTCGACGGTGCATCTGGAGACAGTGAATAGCGTGAGTTTTGGTGAAGGATCAGTTAGCGTGTCGAGGACAGATTTTTCCGTGGCCGTTAGGAAGATGCACAGCCGATAGAAATCTTGGGTAAGTAGTGCGGGTGAAACATTGCTGCACTTTTTAACCTCGCCATAGGCATTCGTGTACGAGAATCGGTGTCCAGATGATGCATAAACGTCAATTTTGTAATCTGGTCGATCGATGGTGTCGTCAAACTCTTCTGGAACTACATTCGAGCAATGCGCAACTTTTGCAGGCTTCTTTGCTGATAAAAGGCTATGCATAAATGAATGGGTGTAGCTGGATATCAGATGTACTTCTGAAAGCGGCTTCATGTCATAGTCGTATAGATACGAGAGTAAGGAAACAATTGCCATGATAACAGCACATTCGTTTTTAGTTGGTCCAATAGAATCTTGTGGTGAAGACTTCACAACTGGTTCGCAAAGTGATAGGAGCTCGATTTTAGCTCGTGTTTACGTGATGTTTCCATCCACAAACCGTTAAATGATCGATTGAAGCGCTAATCTAACGTGTGATTGGAATGTGGCGCGCCTATACTTGACCAGGGTTTCCTTGCGCGTAGTTGTCAACAAGGTGGATGGAAAAAGGTCAGTCGGTAAATCATTATAATCGTCCCTTCGTTGCTGGAATACAAGGATACCAGGCATAGCCATAAGTTCGTTGAAGTGGCTTTTGATGGCAAATTCAGTCGTACGCGACGCAAGAATACACAATTGATGATAATCGTGGAATTTGCTTGAAATACCCTGACCATCTAAGAAACATCGTTTTTTCTTTAGGAAGATTCTCAAGCGACGGTGATATTTTTATATGGATGTCGTCGACGTGATGTGCGAGTCCTGAAACAGTGTCGAACGTGTCACGACAGCCTGGGCAAGAGACTTTGATAATGGTTGTGATATTTTCTTTGCATTTTTTCACATTGTTTGTATTGTAGACATGCGTTGGAATTCCGTGTGCTGATTTGCCATGATCTTTTTTCGAGCGCGATACTGTGATGTCCTTGCCATGAATATTGAATATGTGCCTTTTCATGTTTTGAAACCTGTTGAATGGTTCCTCGCAATACGGACACATCTTTTTTAACAATATGACGGCGCCACTTGCAAAACCTTTATTGCAAGAATATAGTTCAGTCATGTTTCCGAAGAAGACAAAAAAAAATTAAAGGAAACACTACAGGTACTATCTCTACCTATTACATATGATGTAATCCAACAAAACTACTCCAATGTGCAGCGTCACGCCAAACATGACTTTATGAAGTTACTGACTTGGATTGGTTCTTTTCAAGAAGAAGAAAGAGATAAAAAAGAAATGGTGATATTTATTCTAATTTCATGTTGTCAGTTCTATCAACAAAGAATCAAGATCATTCACGTGTAATTATGATGAATTCGTATTTTATATCAGAGAGAGTGAAGAGGACAGCCTTGGGTTAAGCAGAGGTATTGGTAGTGTAAAGTTGTAAAACGATGTCATATGTAGTGCCTAGAAGAAGCGTTCATAGCATTAGCCTATTTCCTGGCGCATTTTCTGGTGCATGTAGTGTTGGCCAAAAAAAAGATTTGTTATCCAAGAGGCAGCTTTTTTATTTAAAATAGCGAAATTTAAAACTAATAAAACCAATAAAAGAAATACAGTGACAATACATACTATTTGATCTTGATGAGCGAGGTCTTGATAAGGAGTGGGTGGGCGGGTGATATCCTTACTTGTCGGCTTATCCTCTGGTCTATTGACCAACTTTTACAGGTCCGAAAAATAACCAGCATTGTCTGAATTTAAAGTGTGAAAATTGTACCAAGAAAACTTGCATTGTATACCTCTCTTTTTCTTTGTTATAAAAACAAAATAATGTCTTGGTGGAATTCAAGCCCTTTTGATGAAGTTGTAGGTAATAATAAAAGACGATATTGATATATTATATTGTAGGGCTATTAACAACTCTATATATAGAAAAAGCTACCTCAGAGTTATTGCCAGTTGGCCAAGAAAACCTACCACTCTATTTGGAAATAAGCGACCAGATTAGAAGTAAGAAAGTAAATTCCAAGGACGCTATGCGTTCTTTAAAGAAAAGGTTGACACACAAGAACCCAAATGTTCAGCTTGCTACGCTTTCTGTAAGTCATATTTATTTTGGATATTGTTGTGCTTATTGTTATACATCAGCTAGTGGATACATGTGTCAAGAACGGTGGTAATACCTTTTTAAGAGAGATAGCATCAAGAGAGTTTATGGATGAACTTGTATTGATATTAAAAGCACCTGTAAGTGTGTTTTTTTAAAGATAAAAAGGATGTATAACTCATATATATATGTGTGTGGCACACCAGACGGGCTGTAATATAGATGTAAAGAACAAGCTGTTGGAAATCATTCAAACCTGGGGTATGGCCTCAAGAAACAATCGAGATTTGAGTTATATGTATGATACCTATGCTCTCTTGAAAGCAGAAGGAACCCAATTTCCTCCTGTTCGAGAAAACTTGGATGCAATATTTTTAGAAACAGCTGCTGTAAGTAAAATAGAATGGTTTATTTGGTCAAAAAACTGACATCAACACAACAATAGGCACCTGAATGGTCAGATTCGGATGTCTGTGAAAGATGCCGTACACCATTCACAATTACGAATAGAAAGGTAAATAGAGCATACTGAGGAAATGCTTGAGCTGACGACAACAACATATAGCATCACTGTCGTCGATGTGGTGGAACTTTCTGCCAGCAATGCTCTGCTAAATCATTGCCTTTACCTCAACTAGCCATCAATGAACCTGTACGTGTATGTGATGGATGCTACATCAAAGTAAAATTAGAAAAGGCTGGGTCAACGTCCAAACCAGCCGCTGCGCCAAGCATCAATGCCAAGACAACCAATATTCCACAACCACAACCAGAGAATGATTTTGATGATGATTTAAAAAAAGCGATTGAACTGTCCCTGAAGGAAGCAGAACAGCAAAAGAACAGTTATGGACCAGGATATGTCAAGACTGAGACAAAGCAACAAGAGCCTGCCGTAGAAGATGATCCAGATTTAGCAGCTGCCATTGCTGCCTCGTTGAAAGACCTTGAAATTTCAAAGCAAGAAGAAAAGGTTAACCGAGATGATTTGACTTCGGTAGAAATGGAAAATATCTTGCTATTCTCTACATTAATGGATAGAGTGGCTGCATCCGGAGGAGATGTGTCTAGTGATCCACAGATTAATCAGTTATATACTCAGGTCGGAACACTTCAACCAAAGCTGGTCAAGAATTTGGATGAAACTATACGTAAACATAGTGCATTGATTGAAATACATCAAAAATTGAATATGGTTGTGAAAGCATATGATCGACTATTGGAAGAACAAATTGCTCGCCATCAACCCTATACTTTGCCAACACCCATAGACAATAACTACTATTCTCAACCTCACCTTTCTCAACAACAACAACAACAACAGTATTACCCATATGACTATTATCGCTCTTCACCACTGACAAATGACAATACTTCATTAACAACACCAATTTCACATCAACCAGAGCAAAAGAGTCCTGTTGCCGATGCGCCCCTTATTGACCTGTGAGAAAATTCCGTAGCCGAATATTTCTAATTGAAAGTCACATTGGCTGTTGAACCTGGGTGATAAAAAAACAGCTCTTTCTTTTCTTTTTTTTTAAAATAAAAAACTCATTGAATCATGGCTGCTATTCTCGAGAAAATTGCAAAGCTTGCTATTCCTGCCGGTCTTGTTGTTGGCGGTATTCAATCGTCCATGTATGATGGTAAGATTCATTGATTGTGTCATTTCCATTTCTAAATATTATATACACTATAGTCCAGGGTGGTTACCGCGCTGTCATTTTCGACCGTATTCAAGGTGTCAAGCCCACCTCAGTTGGAGAAGGCACACACTTTTTGGTTCCTTGGCTTCAACGTGCAGTCCTGTTTGATGTTCGTACCAAGCCTCGTAACATCTCTACCACCACTGGTTCTAAAGATATGCAAATGGTCTCCTTGACACTTCGTGTATTGCACCGTCCTGAACTCAAGAATTTATCAACCATTTATCAAAACTTGGGTGAAGATTATGATGAAAGAGTTTTACCATCTATTGGTAACGAAGTCTTGAAGTCTATCGTTGCGCAATTTGATGCCTCTGAATTGATTACTCAACGTGAAGTTGTTTCTGCAAAGATCCGTGAGGAATTATATAAGCGTGCTAGAGAATTCAATATTGCCTTGGAAGATGTGTCCATTGTAAGTTACAATGTTGATCATCATTCAAAATACTAAACTATTCATAGACACACATGACCTTTGGTAAAGAGTTCACCAACGCTGTTGAACAAAAGCAAATTGCCCAACAAGAAGCAGAACGTGCCAAATTTGTTGTAGAACGTGCCGAACAAGAAAAACAAGCAGCTATTATTCGTGCTGAAGGTGATGCTCAAGCTGCCGAAATGATTTCTTCAGCACTTGCCAAGGCCGGTGAAGGTTTCATTGCCTTTAGAAAGATTGAAGCCTCGAAGGATATTGCACAGACATTATCACAAACCTCCAAAGTGGCTTATTTACCTAGTGGTAAGGGCGAAGGCTCTAACTTGCTTTTGAATGTTGGAAATGCTTAAATAGAAGAAACAAGAAAAGAGAAATAGGCTTTATTTGATTGTAATAGTATAATGGCTGTACAATCTTGTACATATTAAAATCCAAAAAAAGCTTTGATTGAACGAAATTATTGCATTTCATTTGAGGCGCAAAAACGCAAAAAATGAGCTCTCTAAGTGTTGGACTTGTGTTTTTCATTACACCCTGCTGCCTCTTGATGATCATTTGCTGTAATTGATAATTAGAGCATGTAACACGTCTACATATGAATTAAAACCCCAAACAAGAAGACAGAGGAGTGGAGACAGACATTTTTATTTTTCAATTTTCAATTTTATAAAGCAACTGCTTTATAAAGTTAAACACATCACATCATTAATTAGCTGTAATAGCAGCAGCAAGCTTGTTTCAAAGTACCACAACAGGCTCCCCGTTTGTATTTTCCAGTAGGGCCAGAGCATCGTTTGCATCTGTCATTACACAACTCTCCGCCTCCGAAACCATGACATGAACCTTCAGCACCACATGCAGCACTCACTTGTTGAGTAGCAATTAAGAGCAAAGTAAAGAAACAAAAAACGTAGATCAACTTCATTTGAGAAAGAACTAGCATCTTGCAAAATCTTGAGCTTCCTTATTTATGTAAATGGCAAGGTACCACATAAACCGCTTAAATGTATAACATTACTAAAAAAGGAAGACAAGCGAGAAAAAGAGAAAGGAGAGAAGGGTGAGCTAAAATGACGTCTGTTGACGAAGTGACACCATAGCGACCATGATGCTGGATCGTGTTCTTCCTTCCCCTCTCTTTCTCTGTACCTCCAAGAAATAGTTTAGTGATCCATGTGTATATTTATATAACAAAAAAATATAGACTTTTGAATACAAGGACAGCACTTTTCTTAAGCAATAAACAAAATACCCCCTGGAAGCTTGAAAGCCCCATAATTGCTATTAAGTCACTTTATTAATTAAAATGCCCTTGCAGGTGCTCACTATTTCGCTTATTAGGATGGCGTATCTGTCATATGACCTTTTGTATGTTTGTACAACCGTTTTTGCATTACTTCTAGAAACCAACAAACAGATCAATTAAAAGAAAATGCAACACAGTCGTTCTAGAATATCATGCAGTTGCAGAGCACATACACAAACTTATTTTTAGCTTGAACATTGCACTACAGCTACATTCAAGTCGGCTCGTCAAGCCTCTATTTAAAACACAGCTACATACTGTAGCTTTCTTCGATGAATCACTTAATAAAAGCAAGATTATCCAAAATGCTTATACTTGGCTACAATATAATTCCTAGTAGTATACTGGAAGCAATGGACCGCCTAAATAGTTAACACTCCTACACTCTCAATCAACCCTTCATTCACATTAATGCAAGAATTTTGTGGCATATTCAATAGAGCATTGCATGAACATGTTTACCTTGTACCCGGATCATTTGTAATTGATCTACATCATGACCTGGTACGCACTCTATGCGAGTAAATTCGGCGACTTAAAAGATCAGCATATACCTGTGCCCACGGCCTAAGTTCGTAAAATACCATAGTACACAGAAAACCTTGCAGGGATAGCTAAAGGCTGCCATTACACCAAATTCTTGTAGCACTAAGTAAAATCAACTTTATAGTATATATAGCCTATATGTTAAGCAAATATACATAATGTATAACTTTCTTGATTACAATTTTGTTAAAATCATACTATGTTTTACTCATGATTATATCATTTTCACACATATCGATGCTTTATGGCTTTTTTTTACCTCTTTGGAGGTGATCCAAGTTTATGTCAGGGGAATTTATCCTCGGTAACCATTTCAAGAATAGAAAGTCAACGACAATTAAGTAGACCCTCTAGTTTAATACCTCTACTACCACCCCAGTAATTGTTCCTGTTTTTAAAAATTAAGAGGATATATTTTCTGGGTGAACACAACTTTCTGGATGTGACATCGAGTGTAAACCCTGGGGGTCTACTTAATTGCCGTTGACTTTCTATTCTTGAAATGGTTACCGAGGATAAATTCCCCTGACATAAACTTGGATCACCTCCTTTATGAAACTGTATTATAAAGGATCTTAACAAAATATAAAATATCCAATATGGTTCGTCTTTGCTTCCTATAAAGCATTTAAAAATCAAGCTCAAGGTTATAAATTCTTGCAATCTCGAAATAACTGGCTTTTACTGTATCAATTTAAATTACCTTGACATGACACTGTACAATAGATAAGAAATTCTTAAACCTAATACTTACTGCAGTATGACAAATACGAGATGCTCGGTCTTTACAGCTACATGCTTTTTTTTTTTAAGCTTTCTTAAAAGTTCATTTAAACAAAAAACTTGCAAGAAAAAATTAAGGGCGAAATTAATTAAAAAAAAACAGAGGCTGCTTCTTCAAGGATATGAGTACGTACTCAACTTCTTGTTCATTCTTGTTTCCTTGTTTTTCGAGTTTTTAAAATAAAAAGTATCCTAACTTATTTCTTTTTTGGTGATCTAGCCTCTTTACACTGCACAGCTATTACAGAATTAATGAGAAATAAATAGAATAAAATATAATATAAAAGGATATTTAAAAACTGAAGAAGAAAAAGTATGAGTTACTTCTACTCTAAGGATGCTTTTGAAAAAAGAAGCTTTTGGGAGGAAGAGCTTAATTATAAACTGAAACTAATAGTGCTAGCGGGATATTATAAATATCAATGGAGTATTAAAGATTGGGCAACAGAAAATAAGAAAAAGCCTATATGCTAAACAGCCGTAGGAAGTAGAAAGGAGAAGGAGAATGGTAAAGTGATTAAATCAGAAAATATTAGAACGAGTTCTTGAGTTAGATATTGTCTTTGATAAAAATTATAGATGCATATATGCTTTCAAAATAGTGCAAAATACAAAATGTGGCTCAAAATGAATTGAAGATATGAATTGATTTCGAAATATTGTAGCAGGCAGTACTACGTTTGGGAAATGCAAATTATAAAGATTTGATATGGTTCCATAAGCTTCTCCTTTTATAAAGGGCTGTTAAAACTTAATTATAAGAGCAAATGTATAAGTTAAATTGGAGAAAGACAAGATAATAAAGAGAATGCTAAGCAATAAGATACTTTTGTGATCTAAAGATAATTCCTTACTTCCATATATATTGAATATCTATACTAACTAAAAAGAGCTAATAAAGTATAGAAATCGAAGCCGGTGGGAAGTCATTGGAATATAATACTGTAATAACTTGTTTAATTTAAAGTTAATACTTGGTTTGTAATAAATGCTTAAACTAAAACTTTGGTTTGCATTCTTAAGCATGTGCTTCAATGAATGTTCAAGTTATTATTTGAACAATATCGTAAAACAATGTCTGATTATGACTAACATTGAGATAAACAACTGTGGCCGGCATGAATCGAGTGAATTCATACATTATAATATTATGTGCACACACTTTCAGTGATAAGACAGACTAAATAAAATCTCTTCTTTGAATATAAACCATTACTTCTTTATATAAAAAGATACACTTCTTTAAAAGATAATCCTTCTTATGGTAAAAGTAGTACCATAGCTCAGATCATGAAATGAACAATAAGATCAATGTCAGGAACGATTTGAAAGATTTCTTTATGAATTCAGGAACCATTAGTCAATCATATCCTCAGTAATTATAATCCATGCTTAGAATAGTGACTTACCAGCCATTTGATAGCAACTATAAATAGTAGATCCTTAATTTAATTGTATGTTCCTTCTGCCTTTATCTCAGAATAAAGATTAATCTCAAAGAGTACTTCTTTTGTCTTTGTCTTGTGTCTTATAAACCATTACATAACAAGACTCTCTTTATACTAATTCTTGATGCTGTGGTTCGATTTCCATTTGATGAGTTGAACTTTGGTTCGTGAGTTGAAGTTCGTTTCATGAATTGACTTTTATTTGATGTATTTTTGGTGCTCTATGTAAAAGAAGATATATGATCCTTCTCTTTATAGTGTAATTTTTCGGGAGTTGTATGGAGTGGGTGTGGGGTAAGCAGAAACACCCACAGCTGGATGACCCATGACTCACCCGCCTGTCCTTCCCTTGGTCTTTTAAAAGCCTCTCACCTCCATGACCATACCCCTCCAACCTGGACAACGCTGTCTTCCCTGGATATCCTTCTTGCCATGTAGTCTTGCATATCCTTCTCGTGGTTAGTCACCTCTTCTGCCTTCCCATGACCCCCTATACTACTCCTTCATCTACTAGTCGCGGTATAACCCAGTGGATGTGCAAACTTGGAAGGGTAGTGGAGGACCACCTATGGGTTATTGATTATTCAAAGAGTTTTATTGAGTTTTTATGAGATTGGGTGCTTGAAGTGACCACCAAACCTTGTACGTAAGATCAAAAATAAGAAAAGAGATGAAGAGCTTTTATTATAAAAGACTGCCTGTTTTTATGAATGTAAGATAAAATATATGAATTAAAATGTATTGAATTGGCTTCAGCAAGAGAAAGCATTTATATTATTTGAAAGTTCATCATTTCAGCTTTTTCAACAAAATGAAAGTTTTCACAACGCAATTACTTGTTTTAGCTTAATGGCCGTGGCGAGTTTAAAGTAAAAAGAATAAAGTATAGTAATAAATGAGTATAATATGTCGTGTTAGTGACCGCCAGATCCTGATTATACAAGATGAAAGATAATATGTGTGAATTGAAAAGTAAAAATAAAAGAAAAATGAAAAAGATTTCTTATAAGAGAAGACTTTGTAAGATAATTGGAGTGAGAATAATATTGTAGATTGATTAATCTGATTAAGCTGTTCGATTCTTTATTCAAAATTATAAGGATATTTATATTGTTAAAGAAAAATAAGGAGATATGTCATAACATAATCTATTGGACTGTGTAGGGAACAGTGTTTAAAAAACACGGTCTATAAGACAGTGCCTCTGATAAGCATTAGAGACAAATCCTTGAGTATTTTTTGTAACAACGGTGTCTGTGGAAGATGCTGTTATGAGTGTTCTCCTGAATCTTCTTCATAACAGCAACATTATCAATCGCAAGTTCCTGAATCTTCGTTACAGTGTTACTGGTGTTAGTAAGGGTTAAAATAGGTTAGTAGTAAGGTTAAATATGGGTTTTACGAGCAAAGTTTGGTATTATAGTGACCACCAGATCTTTATATAAGATCAATATTGAGCAATATAATGCTAAGTCTTGAGAGATAAAGTAAAAAGATAAAATAAAGAAGTTCTATAAGCAAAATGTTGCTTAAGATATAAGAAAAGTTATTGTGATCAGAAGATTGAGCCTTAAGATGTTGTTTATTTCAAGAATGATTTGGGAATATTTATACTATTTGGATAAGTAAATATGCGATATAAAATAAATGATAAATGATAAATCATAAAAACTTGCATAATGTAATTTCTCTTATGGGTTGTAGAGGCTGTTGTTAATATAGAAAGTTTTCTTGAGATTTATAAGTTTAGGTGCTTGAAGTGACCACCAGATCTTTTAAAGTAGATCAAACTGAAAAGTATAAAGTAAAGTAAAATATAAAAAGAGATCAGGAACTTTTATAACAAAAGTTATGTCCTGTTTATAAAGAAGAAAAGGGAAGTTGGTTGATTGATTATCTTGGTAATAATTCAATGATTTTTATTTTCAACAAAAAGGTTTCATCCTTTTATATTATTCATAATACTTCTTGGATAAACTCCATCCACTTTTACCGAAAAAGGTCTTGATCCGAGAATTTTCATATTTCCGAAAAGTTTCGGAAATCAACATGAGTCGGAAGACGACTTATGTCAGATTCCTCTATATCACTTGATATAGTATTGTAAAAAGGGGTTTGTTCCGGTATTGGCTTGAGTGTATTTTGAGTTATATAAGAGTTTCTGTCGCGTGACCACCAGATCTTAGTAGATCAAAAGAAATAACTAGTGTTATATAAGAGTAAAAGTAAAAATAAAAGTAAATCCTACTGATACAGGGCTTCAAGGTAAGCGTATCGGTAGATAAAGGTGATAAAAGAAAAATAAAAGTACTTTAGAATACCAAATGTATTAGAAAGTAAAGAGTTTAAATAAAAGAATATAAGGTTGAGTGAGTTATACTGAGAATTGAACTAACTGATAACTGAACTGATTGATTTATTTAAAAATATTAAACATATTTATACTAAAAATATTAAGTTTAGTTTGATTGAACTTCATGTGGGGCATGAACTTCGTACGGGTCACCAAATTCATCAGTTTCAACTCCGCTTTCGTTACAGTGTAATTTTGTTGGATTGGTTCGCTACAATAAGACATGCAGAGCACAAGATACCAATAAGGGTATCAACAACAGTATTGTAAATCAAACGCAAGAAGTCACGTGACCTCCTAGAAAAAGATAAAAGGAAATCATCCTCGTTCTGTTGGAACCGCTGATGATATTTAAGGAAATCATTGCTCGTTGGCTGGATTGAACAACCGACCTTCTGTTTACAAGACAGACGCACTACCACTGTGCTAAACGAGCTGACATTTTCTGCTGAAATGGAAAAATAATATGTTCGAAAGAGCTTTTCTGTGGCCGTAAAAAAACGAGCTATTTATGGTCATCTTTGCACTCATCCTATGCATCCATCCAAGAAATATACTACATGTTAAATTTTCTGTAATTTTTACAAGCGTCCAAGAAGATATTCACTGCAGAAGCAAAATGTATCCAGGTATCAATCAAGAAAAAGCTATTTTTTCACTAAATCTGTGGTGCTCCCATGTAATTTAGGTTCCGAAGTGACTTGTATCCACGAAAGGTACAAGATTTCACAATAATGTGAAAGTGGTAGCAGTAGTAAGAGACAATAGGATACAGCAAGACTGAATTAATTCTTTTATTGATAAAGAATGATTCTTATTTATACTTTAAGTTTACTGTAGGATTATAGTTGACGTGCGTTTAATAGTTGTTCTAGGGTAGAGTAGCTTAATTAAGGGTTACCTAGTTTTTACTACTGTGACATCTGAATTAAGAAATGATGTACTAGTTTCTGTCATTGTAAAAGGTAATTGCCTTAGTTTCAGTAAGCGTGAATTATGTTCAGATGCAGCAAATAACTCATCAGGTGATAAATAATCACACTGACAACATTAAGTTTCCTGTATAAAACTCACACTTTATTTTAATAATATTCCTCTTTTCATAAATGAGGTATTAGTTGTAGTTTGCTGTTGTGATTGTTGTTAGTACTCGTGTAAATGTGCAGAATAAAAGCAAAGAAGTGATGAGTCTCTGTTTATCCTTTTATTAGAAGTGAGAGGAAGAGTTCATAGCAAAAAGAAATTAGGTTGTTTTAAAAGCGGCCGGAGTACTAATTAAGATATATGTAATAAAGTCAAATGTAATCTGACACGTAAAGCTTAGTATTAGACATGGTCAAATACGACAATAACCACCAATTATAATAGACATACATATTATTTACATTTATTTTACTTACTCCGTATTTACAACTACGGGAGCATCGTCATCATCATCTTCATCATCATCTGGAACGTTCCAATCGAATTTCTTTATAATAAACTTTTTTAACTTTGAATATCTATCTATTAGCTTTGGTTGTGAAGAAGGAACGTTTTGCTGGAAAGACTATAAAATAAAGAATCATATTAGCTCTTGTATTTTTTTTAAAAAAACCTACTTTTAACATAACACTTGTAAAGTTGTTTTCAGATAAAATATCACGAAAAAAGTCTTCAGGGCATTCATCCAGTTGAAATTGAAGAACATCTATCAATATTGAGTTCTTAGTATATAAGAAGTATACTGCGTAAATCGAGCTATACCCATAAAATCAATAAATAAGTCGGGATTGTCTTCCATCAATTGCTGACATGAGCAGAGAAGCTGTACAAGTTGCTTCCATTGATTAAATCCAGAAAAGTTCTGCGCCATCAAAAGGCAAACAAATGCAAGTTGCAATTCACCCAACATGATTCTATAGTCTTATACAAGTCAATACCTTTTCTCTGTGTATTTTTGTCGTTATTATTTTACCATTGTGATATACTCTTTTCAGTAAATCCTTCACAAGCCATGATTTATCTAAGCTCCAGCGTGTTATTTCATCGCCTGACGCGCCCGTTGGAAAGGATTTTCTCAAATCAAATGGAGTAAATTCCATGCCTTCCTCCTTTTCAATTTGTCTACCAAGTCTTTTATCTTTTACGTTGCTTTCGTCTATTGTTAGATTTGCATTTTTCTCAGGTAAATGGCTCACTTTGCCATTATTGGGAAGCACGCGTCGAACAAGTCCAGGTGTAATAAAGTTGGTCAACTTCTTCCAACGTTCATAGTATAAGGGAGGATCAAGCGGATAAGGTCCCATATTGCGATCAAATTCTCTGATATCTTTTTTACGCGTCAGTACATTTTTTTTTCTTTCATTTATCTTTTCTTACTTATACGATATCTCTCAGCCTGTGCTGGATCTATTTCTGTCTCATCACGCAAGTCTTCAGTCTGTGGATTCCATACTCGAACAAGAATCTAAAATAAGAAATATTATATGAGAAATATCATAAATCGGCTAATTGCTTTACTTCTTTTGATTCAAAAAAATGAAAGAAGCCAGTTCTGATTCCTTGAACACCTTCTTTACTGGTAGATCTACAATAATATATCTTGTTAATAATTTAAATGTGTGGTTTTGTTTTAGATCTTTTTACGAAAAGTAAATGAAATGTAGTCCAGGCGGGATCATCTTGACTCCTTTAAATAAAGGACCAATAATCCAAGCATTGTAATCAATTCCGAATTCGAGATTAGGTGGTGCATCAAGAAAGAGTATAAAAGCTCCAATTTCAAATAATTTGTTGGCAAGTTCTTGATCCATATTTACAAGTGAAAGAAAAAAGTGAGCATAAAAGACAAAACTCAGTCATTCCTTACGAAAAAAAAAAAAAAAGGTAAATTATACAATAGGAAGAGGTTTATTTACATATATTTATCAAGATAAACACCAGGTTTATATTTTTTAAATAAGGAATTGTTTTGAAGACGACGTGTAGTCATGCTGCATAATAAAATTGGCTGCCTGGTTCTCACATCCTTGCTGAATAATGCTGTCGTACGTCTCTGACGTATTTATGTTTGGTGAAGGAATAGTAGATGCTTTTGAAGATGAAGAGGAAGAAAGTGTTTCATGATCAAGGACCGGCATTGATTCAAACTCTAAAGGAGAAAGTACGATCCCTCTTCTACGGGAAATGGATAAGTTTGACCGTTTAAACGATCTTGGCTTGACGTTGGATGGACATGGTAAAGAATGATATTGCCTAAGTTTTGTTAATCGTGCATTGATAGCCTGAAACCATACATCAAGCTCATATTCTGAATGACATTCCATAGTCCAAGTCTTTTGACGCTTTGCATGTCGTTGTTTGTAATTTGTAGTAGTCTCAAGCTTAAAGCAGTAATTGTGATTGAATGTGCTCGTCTTGACCACTCTTGACACTTCATGTAGACTGATTGCACAAGACGGATCCACAGAATGTTCGTGCTTGTAATATCTTAACTCTGTATCAAGCAAAACAAAGTACCTTGACTGCCATTTAGAAGAACCGAGCTTATTTGTGGTGGATAGCTTGAATAACCAGCCAGAGAGGGTATGATCCATCATGAGATTAGAATGAAAGAAAGAGAAAAGAAGACCTTTATATCCCTTTTATTTATCAACAATATCGGTAGTCTGGGTACCTCCCTCTAATTTAATTAACTTTTGGTAATTATAGTATGCCGAAGGTTCTTAATAACAAACTTGCTTTATTTGAAAGCTTGGTCACTGTTAATTAAATGACCGACAAAAATGAGTTCTAGGTTGATAATGAAATGCTCTGTTTTAAAGAAGGAGAATAAGCAATGTTCTATTCTTATAAGTGAGCAAAGGTTAATATATTGAATAATAAGCGTTTTTTTAAGCCTATAGAGTTTTATTTTAGGAAGAAATGGGCTTCATTGCTTCTGCGCATGATCAAAAAGATAGGCAATACAAATTTACCAAATTAGTGATTTTCAACATTAGGCAAATAGGCTTAAGTGCATTGTCAAAACTCTTTATTTATGTGCATACGCCTAGATTATGCTTATTTTATACATCGTAAGTGTAAACAGTTGATCGCTTTTGAAAGAGCTTACTTCAACCTTTTTTTAATCTACTAAATTCCGTCGGATAACATTATTCTGCGCAAAACAAATGTAATAAGATCCAACATAAAGACCTAGTTTTAAGCAGGTAAGGATGATCAGATCCGCTGATGTTGTTTATCAAGCAGTTGATAAGAGTCAACGGTAGGGTAACCATAAAAATGGCAAAGATAAAAACAATAGGAAATGTCTACTTAGTAAGCTTGTAACATAGAGTATGTACGTGTGAAGATACTCACTTGGCGTGTATGGTTCTTGTAAAACTGAGTACACAGGGGAGCAATTTCTTTCAAATGTTCCTATTGTTACTGACGCAGTCTAGATCATTTCCTCTTTGGTAATGTTACTCAAATTATCCTCAATGTCACTAATGCTTAGTGTCAAGCTACTTAAAGAAGGCACCTAAGCATAACTAGATTAGCGAAATAATGTTTAAACAATGACACTATTTGCATTATTTCTGTACAAACAGCTTACTTTTAACTACATGTAGCGAAAATTTTAGAGTTGCTTTATAAAGCGTTGTCAATATATTGTGTCACGTAATAATGTACCTGTCTAGAGCAGCAGTCTAGGGTTTATTGTGAACCTCCCAGAGCCTCATTTGTCATTTGAAAAAGAGTAATCCTAAGCTTGATGGCTAAAGTATAATGATGTCGTTGCTTTAGCTATTTTGGTCTATATACAGATACTAATTCTTGTAAACGAACTTGATAAAAGGCTTTAGTGTATTATTGATAAATGACGTATCTACATTTTTATGCTCGCTATTTTGAGTGACTTTAAAGGCAAAAAATGGCTTGGTCTTCCATTATTAGCGCATGGCGAAAGGGATAAAGATGATAGACACATTGTCTTCTCTCAACTGCTCGTATCAACTTTTGTTAATGACTGTTTGCGAAATGCAAGAACGAAGAACATCATACGCTCATATAAAAACATTAAATCTTTTATTATTATTATAGTAACAGTAGTATAAAAGGACTAAACAAAGGACACTTACGACAAACTACATTATGCAATGCTATAACAAACACTATGATTTGTCTCTATTCGTTCTATAGTATCTCTCTGAGCCTGTGTATCTTGACCATCCATCTCCTTATTCTCCACCGGCCTTTTGTCACTGTCTCTACTGTCCTCATTGCTTTTCTTGTCTTTTATCGATTCTTCCAACAACTCTGGCATATGCTTTTCTTCAAAGCGAACTCTCCATTTTGTTCCAAAAAAGTAGCACGTTAGTACAAATCCTGCGTTCAATAGATTGATAGCTGCTAGAATACTAAATAGAACACCTGTGCCAAGAGCATGAACGACTGAAGATGAGAATATAGAAGTAATAGCTGCACCTATGCAACGAACAAAACTATTAATACCAACAGCCGTTGCAGAATATCCTAATCGAGTAAAGATATGTTGAGTAAAAAAATAACGTAAAACAAACACGTCTAACCTGGCTTAGAATCTACAAGATATACTGATGTTGGAGTGAAGGCCCACATTTGTCCTAAAGCATCTAGAAAAGGAGTATATGTTAGCTACAATTTGCCCCAGATATGACTTAGAGCCCACTTACAGACGAATAATCCTATAAGAGGTGCATAAACACCTATTTTCTTTTCAGTTGTCCAACCATAGATCAGGTACCCTATAGGAATGAATATAAAAGAGGGAATGGCAGCCTGTAGTCGCATCTCAGATACGACCTTGCGTCCTCCCGATTTTTTTGATAGTTTTGCAAGGACGTAATCAGAATGTCTGCCACTAAGGACAGATCCGATCATGAAGCCTCCGCCAAGAGAAAGATAACAAAGTCCAACTTTCCATTCGCTATATCCATAGATAGTCTTGAATGTATCTGTGATGGTTGGATTCTACAATTCGACATGTTAAACAAAGTAAATAAACAGTAAATATGTAAAAAAAAAAGAATGAATGCTTGCCAAGAAATATAATGATGCAAAAATAACGGTATTGTAAGCTGTTAAGAGATTGACCGTTGGATCATTAAGCATGATTAGCATAGGTTTGAAGCTAATTGCTAGTGTCGCAAAGAAGGTTGGTTTAGCATGTTTTTCTATAGTGCCTTGCTTTCCTCGGTCATTTTGAACTTTAAATTCTTCAATGAGCTCTCGGTCTGTTAATATATCGGGTCTTTGCTTCCTTAGTGTCTCTGGTAAAAATGCAGTTGTAAGTAGCAATAAAACACCTGCTAGAATTGCAGTAAAATAAAAGGTAGACCTCCAACCCAAATATTGACAAAGGAAGCCTGCAACACATTCATTTAGCGTTGTGATGAAATAGTAGCGTCAAGCTCTTACCTCCTATGGTAGGACCTATAATGGAAACAGGAATTTAGAGTGAATATGACAATATACTTTATGCCATCTACCTATAACGGGGCCAACAAGTGGTCCTGTATAGAATATTCCATACGCTGATCCTCTTGATTCCACAGCAATGGTATCTGCAATAACTCCGGCACCTATGTATATTTATTTTAGAAGCAAGGGATTGATTGATGCATTGAACTTTACCCAAGGTTAACCCAGCATTTGCACCAAAAGACTGCAAGCCTCGAAACACAATCAACATAGCAATATTTTTACATATTGCGCAAATGATACAGCTAACAACATTGATAACACCACTGATTATGTACATTCTTTTCCTTCCATATTGGTCGCTCAAAGCTGCCCAAAATAACGGCTGTTGACGTTATTTTAGTAAAAAATGAAATGATTGATATATAATCGACTTACAGAGATTCCCATAAAGACTACAAAAGCAGAGACAGTACCATTGACTGCAGATACTGTCGTTTTTAAGTCTTCAGCGACGGTTAATAAAGCAGGCATATACATCATCGAACTTAGAGGTCCACATAGACCACCGAGAGCAACGAGGAGAATGATGACATTTTTTCTTTTTTCCGAGTAATTATTAGGATCATCACTTGCATATATATCTCCAAAGATGTATTTAAACCAATGTGATCTGCAGCCATCGTCTGCTTCGTGAACGGTGTTCGATTGGCTTACAGGTATAGATATGGAGTCCAGGTTATTTTCGCATTGATCTGGGGCATTAACAGGAGCATCTTGGCCGTGATTCGTTTGAGATGTCATTCCCTTTTCTAAAGTATTAAAAAGCTAAAGAAGTAAAAGAAAAGAGATAAAGAAGAATAAATCAGATCAAAGAAAATGATGGGTTTTGCTTTTGACCTTTTGCTTGAGCGGGACTGTAATGTTTGTATACTTACCGTGTCATCTCGTATATTTTCCTGCTCCTTCCCAACAAATGATCGCCGATTTTTCGGTGTAATATAAATTTGCAAGTTACATGGCTTTTGAGTGCTGTATGATATAAAGTGTTCGTCTGTTACCATTTTATCTGATACTCATTTATCATACTGACATCTCTTTTGATTTAAAAGATGATTTTCTGATTCCAACTGATGGGTAAACATTGTTCCATATAGTTCCGAATAAGAAAAATAGATGTGTACCTTCCATTCTTTTAACCAACCGGAATATTTTAATTTCAAAAATATTGTAAAATCTTGTTTAATAGTACACAATAATGTAAGCGTTTAAAGTAAAGGTATAAGTAATAGTCTACACAAAAAAAAAAAAACACTTTTATCTTAAAAGATCTGTATTCTCAAACTGATTCGGATACTCTCCTTTTCATCAACTGGATCGAGAAAGTTGTTTTCTCGTTGCAACTTCTTCAAAATGTTCTTTTGGAGGTCATATTTATTCTGAAAAAGCAGAATAAGTAAAAATAACAATGTTTTAAAAGTTAAAGATATTTACCTGGAGAGTGGCCAGCAGCTCAAACACTGACATCATACCCGTTCTTGGGTTCCAAGTGACAGGAATGGTCGCACTTTTTAATTCAGCAATTTGCCATTTAGTTGGACTACAAAGACTGGATTTTATCAAAGTGATCTTGCCACAGGTACATTGTGTTCCAAACGCTGCTAAACCTTTGGCGGTTTCAATTGAAGCGTCTTGATACTTCAGTATCTCATTTCTATAGAATTGGTTGTCATGGTTATTAACTAAGTATCTTCAATAGAATGATCAATGTCTTCAGTAAAAAATGGTTCTGCAGGTTCCATTATTATCACTTCAAAACCATATTCACAGCCAATACCGTCAGCAAAGAGCCTTTCAGTTGGGTTATTCCAAACACCAGGTATCATATGGCTTTTGATATGAGACAACATCATTGATTCGCACCTTATGCGTAATATTAACAATGTGAGTATATTGCAAACATATTTCAATTAACAAACTAATCACTAACCCCTTATTTATAATAGAGAAATGCTTAAATAAGGTGTACACTACGTGCACGATGAAATCCACGAGAGGTTTAATGTTACAAGTGCTACATGTGATGTCGTCAACAAACCTTTTGCATGTGCAGCGTCAAGCTAAACCTTCTCAAAAAACAGATATCTTTCCATGCTCCTTGATGTAGAATATGACTTTTATAAAGCTTCAAAAAGAAAAAGAGATATGTGGTCAGTTGATCAACAAAGAACCAAGGTCATTCAAGAGTAACTTTATATCAATGGATATCCCACAGGACAGTCTTAGGTTAGGCAAGCGCTTTGGGTAGTATGCAGTTGTGAAATGACCTCACATATAGTGCCCAAAGGAAGCGCCTGTAGCATTAATCTTCTCGTGGATTTCCTCGTGCGCGTAGTGTTCATCTTAAATAAGGGTATAATATACTCTGCCTAGAAGGTTCTTTCATGGTTTTTATTGAAGCCAAGTCTTTGAAACAAGCCCTAGAAATCAGTTAATATGATTGAAATAACCGAAAAAAAGCTCGTTCTCCAAAGGACTCCACGTAACTGCTTCAGTTTGAAAACTCCATACTTTCTGAGGAAAATTTTGAAGTTCGACATCACCATTCATCAATTGACATAACGTTCGTAATACTTTGGGAAAATTTCCTAGACTTTAATGCCTTCTGATCAGCACGATTACTGTTCAGCAGAAAAGGTGGCATCAAAAACAACGGCATGTTAGAAATAGCAATGAAGCAACTGTTTTGAACGTTTTCAATATGTATCGTTGATAACTTTGGCTGATTGGGAGAATGATTGATAAGCCTTGCAGGCCCTCATTAGAGCATTTTCCGAGTAGCCAAAACAGGCTACAACTCTATTCTATATAATATAATAATACTGTTTTTTTGATTTTTTGATTGGCTGGTCAAAATCTTGAATTTTAAATACAAATCACTGTAGTTGATTTCTTCTTCATAAATCATCTTTGCATCAATAAAATGAGACTAAGAAATTTTGATTATTGTTATTATTATTATTAATCCTGGACCAAAAGTCAAAAAAAAAGACATGTACATGTCTCATCTAAAGAATGCATAGTCTGTAATAAAATAGGTCAGAGAGTTAAAACAGTCGCGTATATAACTCAACAATAAGTACAACATAGACATGATTAAGACCAAAAATTAATTACAAAAAGGCAGTGTTGCTACAAAAGAGTATATTGAATAGAGAGGTTCTTGTAGTTATTATAACTTCTTTAAAGTATACAAGAGTTATTTTTGGTAGGCAAACCTTTCCCCAGAATTTCCCCGGATTTTTTGTAGGTCAGCAACTGGATATTCACACAGTCCAAGTTTTCTCTCTCTTCTTCTTCTTCTTTCTTTATTTTTTTTTTTTTTTCATCCTTTGCATCATTACTAAAAGTTATAAATGGCAACCAATGTAGACACTGCCTTAAATGTATCCAATAAATCAAAATGTAAATACATTTACAGAATGATTGAAATGATATGCTAACTCTTATCCATATATAGGTATTAGCTGTAAAATAGCAAGTATACCTTGTAATGGTATTTCTTTTATAGAGTGATATATGCAATAGAGATCAATCATACTAAGAATGTAATAACTTACTAGGAACTTCTCGACCTTGTGTTAATTGTATATCACTTGGGAAACCAGATACATGCGTTGACAGTTACTTGGCTAATACAATACAGACAACCAAGAATACCAAAGCAAAAACTCAAAAAAAGGGACATAGACCACATGTCCCGAGTGCATGTAATAATTAAAGTATTGACTAGAGAACAAAAAAGAAGACCAACATTACGTATTTAGGTATAAACTGTAAAATAGCACATTTGGCTTGTGATGGTAATAGTAATAATAATACAAATATCTCTCTTATTCACCTTCTTATATACAGTTTCACGCCCTTGTAAGCGATGCGTCACCTTGAAAAAGGAAGATACATGTCAGGACATTATTCATAAAAAGAGAGGTAGACCAAAGCGACGAGAACAGAAGCCATATGCAAATAGTGAATATACATATGAGATCATTTACGGCACAATTGAAACACCAGCAATTGTATCTCACAATAGAAAAGATGATAGCAGCACTACTATCACAGAAAAGCTGGAAATAAAGGCGGCTAACCGTACAAAGCCAATAGCTTTTGTGCATGAGTCATTCCAAACCAGTTCACAATCTGACAATCATAATCTGACAGTGCATAGTTCAAACATTGCCAAACAACCAACCACTTTCAGTAGTAGCAGCAGCAGTAGCAATAGCACGGATAGTAACAACAGTGTATCACTCATAGAGCCAAATGTTGATCAACAAGCACTTTCCATTCTTCAACCTATTCAGACATCAGCTTTAACGTTGCCTCAGGAAGATCAACAACCATTTCTGATAGATCAATTTAATATATTTAATACCACTACAATTAATGATGAAACTAATAACGACATACAATCTCCACTGCAAAATAAGGAGGGAAAAGAGATTACCTTGATTTTATCAATGGAGGTATGCTGTGCAAAAGTACCTAATGGAATATATAACGCCTGGGGATACTACCCACAAGAACTTGCACATCGTTCATTATACGATTTCATTTCACCAAAGGACAATGATCGATTATCACAGCTTCATCGCTTACTACTGGATCATATCGCAAAAACAGCAAATCAAGGAAATGTTGTGCCGTCAACAGAAAGGAGTACGTCTTTACTTTTTGAGTCTGTTGATGAAGCAAAATTAAAAGAAATTGCAAGTGGATCAAAGTTATATTCAGATACAATCCATGTGAGGATGAGATCAGGCGAATATAAACTTCATGAAGTGGTACTATACATCGGCGGAGGACTAGGTGCTGATCTTTATAACCAAGCGACGCTTTCGAAACAGTACATAGTTGCAATATTTCGAGAACATCAGTATGAAGTATCTACCATAAATCAAAAGAATCCTTGTATTGAATCATTCGAAAATACTTTTCAAGCCATGTCAAACTACATAGAGCCTATCGCTGTCTTTTCTCCAATGTCATCTCCTATTACCCCACCAACACCAGCAGTGGATCATTTATTAAGCAGCCTATCAGCATCGGTAATAGATGACAAGTCGGCCGATTATTGGATTACTGATAACAATCATAATACTGGCGATAACATATTGACATACGCTTCACTTAATCGAAAGATATCTACGCCTCATAAGCCTTCTCTAAAGCCGCCAAAATTTAATATTGCTCCCATTACAACAGCACCGACCTCTTCGATATCAAAGTCATCCATCAGCCTTAATCCGTTACTGAATCGATTTGCTTCGTCTCCTGCAGTGACTCATCCAACCCACCAGTACTTTTTACAAACATCAAGTAGTACACTGAATGCAGCAGCTTCAGCAGTCAAAAGTAGTAGATCTGTATACAGTATATCTGGGTCATCTAATAGAGATAACAATACTATATCTTCTGGCAGAGCAATAGAAATGAGTATTCGATCTCTACTTTGTTAAATAAAAATATATACTTGATACCATTTAATGAGCCACATCTTTTAACGCGCTTAGACTCAAAAAGCCGCTGGGCTTTTCTTTATTAAATGGTTGTACGACTACACCCTACCGCATGCTTCTAATTTTGGCTGATCATCTTGATTTAATTGGTCAGCCTATTTCTGCGTTTAATTTTATTTATAAGACCTTCACTAGTCTTGCTCCGCTTTTCCCCCTCTTTCTTCATCTCCCAACCCAAATGTCTGAAAACGTCATCGCCAGTGTTGAAACTTTAAGCAAAGCTACAAACATGTCTCCTGAAGAATATAGAGCAAGAAAGGTTGCTCTTATTACAGGTAAAAAAAAAGGGCTTCATTATTTTATAAAGAAAAAGAGGGCTCATACAAAATGTATAGGTGTCACTGGTCAGGACGGTTCTTACTTGACTGAAATCTTGTTGGAAAAGGGATACGAAGTGCATGGTATCATTCGTAGATCTTCTTCTTTCAATACAGGTCGTATTGAACATATATACAGAGACAGACACGAAACAGGTGAGATATGACTAGCTTTTTTTTTTGGTTCGAGACCTAACCCTCTCTTTCTCTCTTTTTAGGTGTCAAATTTTTCCTTCACTATGGTGACTTGACTGACTCTACATGCTTGGTTCATATTATATCTAAAGTATTGCCAACTGAAGTTTACAATCTTGCAGCTCAATCTCATGTCAAGGTCTCTTTTGACATGTCAGAATATACCGGTGACGTCGACGCTCTTGGCACACTTCGTTTACTTGATGCTATCCGTACTTGTGGTTTAACCGATCGTGTTCGTTTCTATCAAGCTTCTACCTCTGAACTCTATGGTAAAGTAGTTGAAACACCCCAAAAGGAAACAACACCCTTCTATCCCCGTTCCCCTTATGGTGTAGCCAAGCTTTATGGTTATTGGATTACGGTCAACTACCGTGAATCATACAATATGTTTGCCTGTAATGGTATTCTATTCAACCATGAATCACCTCGTCGTGGCCGTACCTTCGTTACCCGAAAGATTACTCGTGCTGTCGCAGATATCCACTTGGGACGTCAAGAGTGCCTTTATCTCGGTAATATTGATGCTAAGCGTGATTGGGGACATGCTCGTGATTATGTCGAAGGTATGTGGCTCATGCTGCAGCAAGATCAGCCTCAAGATTTCGTCTTGGCTACTGGTGAAACACACACAGTCAGAAGCTTTGTCGAAAAGGCTTTCAAGGTGACTGGACGTACTATTGTTTGGGAAGGTGAAGGTGTGAACGAAGTTGGTAAAGACGCTGAAACAGGCAAGGTCCGTGTGCGTATTGACCCCAAGTACTTCCGTCCTGCTGAAGTTGATCTCTTATTGGGTGATCCTACAAAGGCAAACACAGAATTAGGCTGGAAGCGCAAGGTTACTTTTGACGAATTGGTTACTGAAATGGTTGTTGCTGATATTGAAGGAAGTCTCAAGTCTTCAACTTTGGTGTAAAATAATAAAAAAAGAATATATTGTTTTATAATGTGTAGAAACACTGCGTATTTATTGTTAATCTTTAAGTGCATAATGCTTTAATGTGTATAGCAGAACCTTGCCTTTCTTATTAGCAATGGCAAGATAATCACTATTTGGAGAGAAGGCAACACATTTTACTGTGTTCAGGGGTGTTCCATCTGTGGGCCAGTTGGCATATGCTGTGCCGGTTGGAACATGGATCACTCTAAGTTGTTCTCTCTTTGATTGACTTGAAATCACCATCAATTGGGAATCATGATTAAATAATATATTGTTAACTCTAGTAGTTAATGATTCGATCACTTTGAAAGGCTTGGGGTTTATCGATTCTGGTTCCAGCACAGATCTATCATAAACATTGACAATACCAGTAGATGATCTACAGAAGGCTATTAGTTTTTTTTCTTTTTTTCTTTTTCTTTAAGTATGATCTTACCCTGTAGCATAGTATCTCTCATCTGGACTGACACGAATAACGGAAGGTCCAATACAGCCTTCATCATTCCATCGCTTCATACATTCTTTATTTTGAACATCAAACTGGTATACTTGTCCTTCACCACTAAAGCCAAAGAGATAATTTCCATCTGAGCTCCAAGAGACCGATTCTACTGTTTTATTCACCTTCAGATTGCAGTACCATTTCTTTGTTGAGTAGCTCACGACAATAATGACACCACTGACACCCAAGAAAGCAATGTATCGTCCACAGGGACTGATGGAAAACTCTTCTAGTGACTTTTCTTCTCTGCCCCAGATACCAGGACATCTGTCAATGATACCAGTTTGGATGTTGTATATATAAAAGTAACTGCGTCTACCGCTGACAACAATTTCATCTCCAGAAGGATGAAATTCTGCGTGATAGATTGGCATATCCTTAAATTTAACCGATTGAATCTTGGGGTTAATTTTGCCGTCTATTTGAAATAATCGTAACACTTTATCCAATCCACCCACTAACATGACTTGTGCATTAGGATGAAAAGAAATACATGTGATACCTCTCTATAAATATACATATAAGTAATGGTTGTCAAGTTTGGCTTTTCCAAGTTACCTGAGATAATGAAGCTCGGTTAGCATCTTTTAGACGCATGATATCCAATCTCTTGGGAGGAATAGCTTTCAAGTTGGATCGCTTATTTAAGATGCCCATTGTACTCTTTAATAAATCAATTCTTGTTTCTTCGTCTAACTGATCATCTGCTTCTGCTTCCTCTTCATCACTGCTATCATCTGCCTTGCGCTTTCTTGATTCCGATTTGATTTCTGAAGGCAGTCGAGCCCAGTCAGGTTTAGGGTGTAATCGATTAAATCTAGAATGGTTTGTTAGAAGCTGATCTGCCTGTAAAACATATATAAAATAACGTTACTGTCTACGTAATCTTCGAGTGTATTCAGCACCATCAATAACATCTTCATCAATGTCGTTTCTTAACTTCTTTGTCATATTTGCAGCTTTCAATGATATTTGTAACTTTTTATCGTCATCATCTACCCATGCTGCTTTGGTAAGTGCATATCTATCTTCATCGCTGTCACTATCTTCTTCACTTTCTTCATCAGAAGTGTCTTCTTGTTGTTGTGTTTGTTGTTCTGCTTCATAATCAACTTCATCGTCATTATTTCCAGTGAATGGTCCTGAATCGAAAAAGAATGTCTAATTATACATATGAAATAAGAACCGTAGTCAAGTGAATATCATATGTTTTCTTACTGCTTCATTAATATCTTCTTCATCGTTAACTTCTGTTTCATCAACTTCATCGTCTTCCTCCTGCTCTAATTCTTGTCCTGTCTTGGACCAAAGATCCTCTGTATTATCACCAAATAGGAGATCTTCTAATTGTTGTTCGCTATCGTCTTTCTTTAATTTTTTATTAACATGAACCATTTTTTAAGATGCTGTAAAATTAGGAAAAAACCAAAAAGTTCAACTGAATCAGGCTTTAAAGGCATGAATGAAATGCGGTCACGTTAAGCCACATTTACACTCCCCCTCTTTTCCCCTTTTGCTATTGAACTTTGCTGTCTTTTACATAAAGAGCACTACATAGATATGGGAATATAAATCTAGCTTGTTAAGTGCAGAGTGCGATCATATACTTATTAAGCTAAAGAACGCTTTTATCGATAAGGAATATATATTGATATTCTTGTGCCTCCTTACACCTAAGGACTGCATCAGAATTGAAACTAAGCAAATCTGTGCTATTATACATGCTTTTAAAAGCAAGTTTAATAATTAAGACCAGAGAAGGAACTAAAGAGTCATGTGTCGATGTTGAACAAGTCATTACAAAGTATTACTCTAGTTTGAACGCAAATAATAACCATAATATAAAAATTTAGAGTCCTTTATCCAAGCCGACAGGGACACAAGTAAGGTCTATGCTCTAAATTCCTGCTTTAATATGCTTGCTTCTTTTCTTCAACCCTTTATATATATCTGATCTAACGGCTTAAAAGAGAAAAATTATCATCTCGATATGAAAGTGATCCTGTACACAAACAAGCTTCACCTATTTTTCTTAGATAGTGCCATCTACTAATGACTGTTGTTTTACACAAATGTTGTATTTTGTTACGTGTTGTAATACACATCAATAACATTCTAACTCATTTAAAAGCAATCACGTACTGAAAGATTTTCACCTTTTTAAAAAAGATACAATTTTGAAGGTCCCTTTAAAATAAGCTTCTACGGTAAGCTTTTTCTTTACGTGATAAACGATGGGTAGTTGTTTTTCCACCTCACAGAAAGCTAAAAGTGTACCAAGCAAGCATAAAACTATAGGCCAAAAGGATTCTTTTAGCAAAAAGATGACAGCAAACCAAGATAATGTGTCTATAATTATTGACAACACTACGGCTATCAATACAAAGCGAGAGTTTCATAACGAGGAATCATCCACTTATTGGCTGCCAAAGGATGATGAAGAGCAAATGAGACTTACAGGAGTATAAGCAGATAGTATAGTACATACATGGTTTATTAATCATTTTATATAGCAACACTATGCTTTCAAGAGTCTATATGGAGGGTAATGTCTTTACTGTATGTGAACTAAAGCTACTAACAAGCTTACTTCTCTTAAAGCAATGTACTGCCCAGTGTAACAAAAGCTTTGGATTTTGAAAAAGGAATCACCGTGCTTGACGTAGGATGTGGTTCTGGTGTATGGATAATGGTAAGAGACAGCTTGAATTATGCAAGTTACTGTATCCAATTAGCTTTACTTGTCGATGATTTTTTGAATAGGATATGGTACAAGACTATCCTAACTGCACCTATCATGGATGTGACATTGCCGACGCAATACACAAGAACGTAAATGTAAATCAGTTTACGTTTACTTACGGAAACGTGGTGAAGGGGCTTCCATATGAGGACAATGTTTTTGACTTTGTTCATATGAGATTCTTTGTTCTTGCACTTCGCGAAGAAGAAGAATGGCCAGCCGCCATTAGCGAAATAATACGAGTGACTAAACCAGGAGGAATGATACAAATGTCAGAAATTGGATTCGAAGTATGCACTAGTAGATCAATACGTAGCTCAAGCATTAACCCTGTATGTTTATAGCTTCCGGAAGACTCTTCTAACTTGTTTTACAAGGTTGGCGTAGCCAGTAAGTTTCATCATCTGCATATTCAAATACCACAAACAATTCCTTAATTCATTTAGTTAGAGATACCTGTGCAGCAAGAGGACAGAATGCATATATAGGGACTGAGCTGAATAATATGCTCGTCAAAAATAACAATATAGAGATTGTTCAATCTGAGGACAGAATTTGCGACATGAGTAAGTAAATAAAATAATATAGGTAACAATATATTTAGATCAAATATAGGTTCGGGCACACCTGCAGCAAAGAGACTTACTTGGAATGCTTTAGAATCAGTAAGGAGTATGAAGCCTGTAATGGGTCCATTGATGGGGATAAGCACCATGGAGGAATTGGATCAGTTCTTGAAAGAATTAAAACATTGCATAGAAACAAAAGAGAGCTTATTTAGGTTCAATTCGGTTGCTGCCCAAAAGCTTTAAGTTAGAGATCAAATATTGGGTGTTGGTTTAACGAAATAAAAGAGCAGCTAAAAAGGCACATGTTACTTTTGACATTCACGTTGTTTGGACAATAAGAGGAGCACTTTTCAGCAAAGATTGCTACTGTTAGCCATCACAAATGTATGTTGCAAGTTTCTCAGCAATAACATAAATCTTTCCTTTTAGCTGTACCATAGACAACTATTTTCCTGCATATAAAGTAAAAAGAAATTCAAGGAAACATACCAGCCTTTTAGATATATTATTGAAGACTTGTATTAATAGGCAATCATCTTCACAAGCTCTTCTTTTTTGAGTTTGTCCAAACAATATTTTCTGTTCATTTTGTTATATTTTCTTCAATATTCCTAGATTTGTAGATGAACGCAGATTTATTTTGTATACCTTGTTAGTAGTTGCCTTGAAACATATAAATAAATATTTGTTTGAGCTTTTACAAGTGATCAAAATTAAATTGACTTGTTAAGGCAGGAACCACACTTAGAAAACACACGAAAAGATAAAAGCATCCACTGATTAATAGAAGATTGCTATTTATGAATAAAAAGGGACAATAAAGGAAGACATGTTCTTAAAATGCAAGTAATTTTATGAATGAATTAAAGGATACAGATTGTTTCTATGGTAAAGGGTGAAAGTGCTATTAGTAATAGAAATCAACAGTGGAATCGGTTGTAGCTGACTTATGCTCTTGCAAGTAATGCATTCACTTTTGAATAAATCCAAATTTAAGGACCTTTGTTACATTACCAATATCCAACCATTTCCTTTGGTAAAAACTGCTTCCTGTCATGGTTTCTGTGAATCTATCGTTTGGTGAAGGTTCGAAGAATTGTATTTTTGCACAATTTCTTTTTCTTTTTCTTTTATAAAACATCTCAATACCTGTAACTCTTTGGCATTTACTAAGCTCAAGTAGCCAAGCTATCAAAGACTTGGCTTGTAATAGAAATGAAGCAAAGTTTGAAGAAGTCATTATTAAAATAGCAAAATAACTGAAGCAATCGATATTTACAACACACTACCTCACTTTTAAAAATGACCATATTACAAAGTATCCCAAACAATATTGTAAAAGCTACAACTTCCATATCAGAAAATGAACTATTCAATACCTACAATAACTCTATTTTCTTGTTTATCATTTCTGATCTAAAAAAAATATAATATTACGATGGTCAAGCAATAAACCAAGGAAAACTACACAATACATTAGTGCACGATTTGATTCGTGTGGTGATACTTGGCAAATTTATGCTATATGTTAGCACTTTGCATTTCAAATTCATGGATTTTCGAACGTTCTTATTTGATATCTGAAGTTATATTATTTATGAAATTGCAAGAATGAACCTCCATGTTCTGCAACATAAATTGCTGTAATTAGCAAAATAAATAGAATAATAAAACATGCAATAATGCTTTAATACACTGTCAGGCTGAAATGAGTTTATAGGCTGGCGATGAGTTGCATCATAAAGTTTAGACATTGTTTTATAATTCTAGAGCTGCATATTATACAGAGTCTTTACTTAATGACCGTAAAGATCCAAATTTGACAAAGATTGAATATTCAAATAAGCAAAATGTATAAAATCTTGAGTCTGTGTTCAAGTGTTTTATATCAAAGAAAAGTTGGCAAGTCGAGCATTTGCAATTTGCGGTGGCGTTTCAATATAAACACGTGCTTCCATATTTACCATTTCTTTACAATCTTGGTGTGAGATTACTCCACTACCATACTTATCACAGTTAAACTACTCCTATTATATGTGTATAGATATTTTTTAAGTATTAACTCAAGATAAAAAGGTAAACTAGACATGATAAACGCAAAACAAAAAAAAAATTGAAATTGCTATTCAAATAAAAGGGTTGCAAAATCACAAAATTTGTGTAACAGCCTGCTTGGCTCAGTTGGCAGAGCGTTGCTCTCGTAAAGCAAAGGTCGGGTGTTCGATTCACCCAGTAGGCATTTTGTCCCTCTTTTCTTAATGTTACACAAAGTCTCCTTTTTTGGTAATTTAAGCCACGGCCATATTGTGAAAATTCTTCAAACATGCTCTCCATTGTAAGTTCCTATGTCATTGAATCCAGCATATTTGCACCGAATAATGTATTAGAAGTCGTAATTTCCATGTATTGTGAGTAACAAGTCAATTCTCTTGCGCATTATTCTTAAAGCTGAAAATTAACTTCGTAATAGACATCATAATTGCTTTAAAAAGATCTCTTTTTTTGAAACAAAGCTAGCCGATTCCAACTCTACAAAGCAACTGTATTAGGAGGAGTTACCATACATGAACTAAGTGACTGAGGGGTCATAATGGATCTTATTGAGCTGTAAATAAGAGAGTTTAGCATGTAATGATATATATACATTTTTCAAAGCAATGGAAGCGGATAGCTAAAGTAAGAGAGAACTTTGCAAATCTAATAAAGACTTATGTAAAAGCTATAGTGATTTATACTTATGTAGCCTGATTAATTAAACATAGATGTATTTAAAAAGAAAAAAAGAAAAAAAAGTCCAAAAAGTGGCTTTGTGCTTTTTGTAGCTATGCTTAAAAGCTACTCAGAAAATAAAAGCTGAGGTTATGTGCCTAGATGTTTTTTATCTACGAAAAGATTTAGAATAAAGCCAAAGTGTTATCAAAATGAAAGTATAATCACAATGGCTGATTTTCTTTTTTGAGCTTATAGGAATAGCATAGTTGTTCTAAAACATATCTCCATAATCATCCTTTCAGCTGTGCTTCTTAGGAATCTATCTGCTATAGTGCAAAAGGAAGTGTTTCTATCTAGTCAATCGGTAAAAAGAAGGTTGAAAACCTGATACATGTCCGCCCTTAGTATCGACGATGATTATAATCGTGTTTCATGGTTATCCCACTAGCATAGAAGAATGTGAAGAAGAGATATATTTTATTGTTTTATAATTCTAAAAGCAAAATAAAGCGTGGCTCAGAGAGCATGTATCATATTTTTGATCTTCTTTTCACCAATTGACTAACTTATTTAAGTACGATTGTAGTTAACCCGAAAAGCAATTATTAGATGACTGTTTCTCATGTTTGCATTCATATCGACCGGACCAAGTGATAGTTACATCAAAATTGCGTGTTCCAAATGAGGGGTAGCCCATACAGGTTCTACCCCATTCATACTTTCCTGTGACTCTTTCTCTCAGCATATTATAGTAAAGCTCGGTCCATGTTTGTTTGCCATCTTCGCTACAGCTATGTTCATATCCAGAGCAGACCTCAGAACTAACACCTAACGAAGCTTCAAGACTAAAAACACCACCGCCAAGAGACCATTCAGTTCCTTGACAAAACTGCTTGGTATAAGCGCAGCCGCCTTTCTAAGTCTGGCACAAGCACTGATATTGGTTGTAACCGCCAAATCACTTTATATCATAGGTTCTGGTCACCTTGACTTCACAGTTTTGGGCACCAAACATTGTAATTTTGTCTTCTTCAACTAATCTCTCCAAAGCTTGTGTCTTGTTTAACTTTGGGGAGAAGTAAAAGGCCCTTTCGTCTTTATCAAACAAGTATTGAGAAGTTGTTAAGTTTCCATCCCACTTAATAATAATTTCATCAGCATCAAGCCTAGATGCCCAAGTTGATTGGAACAACATACAGCTGACCAAGAATAAAGTTAGGACTATTAAAGTATTATGCAGGATCACCGACATTACAAAGTATCCTTTAAGAAATACAATCTTCTATTGTGGACTTCAGGAAGAGAGGACTACCATTGAGAAAATTTATAAATACAAAGATGACATAAATTTCACCAGTGGTTACACTTTGTTCTTATTGCAAATGTATATATTCAGAACAAGAATAAACGAGCCGGATAGGAAGTACCGTTTACTTACTGCTATACGAATTTAAACGAACACTAGCTCAGGTACTCAGAAGGGGAGGAGGGACAGTAGATGGTAACAAGGAAAAACAAAATAGCACTGCTATGCAGCAACAAATCGAATACCTTAAGCTCCTATCCCTTTTAATACAGAACTGCATCACTATCGAATTAACTCCTCAATCATGATACCCCAAAGAAAGAGCACGCTACAATTGCTAAGAGATAGAATATGGTTTCAATAGTTGTACGAAAGCTTGCAAACTGTGTCAGGGAAAGCTCATTTGTATTTTTCTATTAGAGCTCTTTTTGAACATTATTTGGATAAAGATAATTCTCAAATAGTACACTCCTTGATACTTTATTCAGTTCATCTCTATCATATTACATTCTTCAGCCAAATTCTTCAGCGATGACACTGAATATAATACCTTAGTATAAGCAGCTACATGTACCGAATTTTCCCTGACACAGTTTGCAAGCTTTCGTACAACTATTGAAACCATATTCTATCTCTTAGCAATTGTAGCGTGCTCTTTCTTTGGGGTATCATGATTGAGGAGTTAATTCGATAGTGATGCAGTTCTGTATTAAAAGGGATAGGAGCTTAAGGTATTCGATTTGTTGCTGCATAGCAGTGCTATTTTGTTTTTCCTTGTTGCCGTCTGCTGTCCTCCCTTCTGACTACTTGTTCAATCTTGTGATTCTTTGAGATTTTACAATATTCCTTGGTTTCTGTTGTATAAACATATGATATGTCAATATTCACGTCTAAAACTCCCATAATCAGATGCATTGTTGTCTTCTTTGGCTTTTCTAAATTATTCACGTCATGCAATTTGTAAATTTGCTTTTTCAGTGTATGGCCAAATCAAGCCCCCTGCGAACGTTTCAAATGAAGCAATACCTGATCATTTGTTTAGCTGATCTTTTCTGGCAATGAATGAATCTATAAATTCCTCGTAAAGCCCTCTCAATGGGCGAATTTAGGATCAAATAATCGTTTAATAAAGCATGAGGACGTAAAATGATCTGAGATCATTAGGGGCAATTTACAGATAGCTTGCATATATACATATCTAGTTGTTTTAAATAAAGAAATATGGAAGCTACTTATTATGTTATTTATTATTAATCCGATAGTGACATATTTTTGAGAGTTATTCACTTACTCTATGCCGATTTAGTCAATCCTGACAGAAGGCACCATAAGGAATCAGGGGATCTCAGGGTCTTCTCAGAAGCAGGTTCTCAAAGCTGAATTTGAATGCTTTCTGTATCTCAAAAAAAAAAGAGAAGCTCTGTATCTATTTTAACAAGCTTTATATGGAAACTAATGCTATTTTACTGTGTCTAGATTATATACACTCTTATGTAATCTACTCATAACGTACATCAACCATGTTCATCTTGCTTTGCCTGTCCGACAGTTACACTGATCTTGGCGCTAAAACACTCTTGTACCTGACCTGGTGTTTATTTGTGTAGCAGCAAAACAAACTGTGCGCTCTATCTGTCTCGTTTTTACTTATTCTGCATAACTAGGTCCCTCTGTAGAAATATCACATGGAGTAGTATTCTCCAATCACTAGTAGCATGGTAGTAAACTTCCTTATAAAGATCGCTATTCATCATTATAATTTCTGTTTCTTGCTGTTCAGCAGTTGTCGAATTCTTATATTTAGTTTCTGAATCTTTATCTGTAGACAACTTTTATTTTTAAGCTCTCTGTGGAACTTTTCGTTGAAGATCTCACTGTTGACCCATTCATTACCTTTGTACTTTGGAAGATTCTTTACAAATTCTTTCATGTGCTTCTGTAAATTGATGGTCGTGCTGTTTTCCAGCTTTTTTAAGGTTTCGTTTGGAAGCTTTGTGGGCTCTTCATTTGATCTGTCAAAGATTGAATTTTTTTTGACATTTACTCAGTAATTTACTCGACTTGTTCTCTTGTAAACAATTGTTCAGATCGGTCATTGGACATATCACTACCACGGTGCGCGGCGTGAAAAAGATCTGAAAAAATAGTATCAAGGCAACATCTTTTATTATATATATTATCTGAAATAAAGCGGTGCATGCAAGAGCCTTTTATCACTTCATCTTCTCCTTCAACTTTGACAATTGTTTGATTCTCGAATACGCAAAAATGCTCAAAGTGCGCAAAATTCAAACTTCACATGCGCAAAGTGTAAGTTAAAATCCAATGCTGATCGACGAAAGCACTTTTCTTCCGTATAAAACCACTTTGTTAAAAGTAAACGTACATAATAAAAGGTATCTATTAAGCAAAGTAACTGCATTTCAGGTATCTACAGACTTTTATGAGCTTACATTTTATCCGTTATTAACATGAAGTAATACTAAAAATAGCTGCAAGCTCCTGTTTTCTAAAGTAATAAATCACTTCAATCCTCGGCTCATCGGTTGCCTTTAAAAATATTAATAATAATAAATGTTTCAATTCCGAGGATTAAAGCGAATAATAGTATCAAATGGAATTGTTGTAAGCAGCAAAGAGTATGTTTTTGTCAATGTGATTAGTAGCTGATGTTTATTAATTTAAAGGAGCATGTCATAAAGCCGAATAATCAAATATTTCAAATAGAGCATCCGAGATCAAGGATTATATCAAGATAGGCTTATGAATCTAGCTTACTTCGGCGTATAGTGACGCTAGCGACCTATCAGGCTACTGCGGGCTTAAGAAAGAAGAAGAAGACCATATTATGATTATCAATCTACTCTGACATGACAAGAGGCCAACAATTACCACTTATTACAATGTGCAAAGAAGAGAAGTCAACTAAAAGGGGAAAAATATATTTGAAGTATAAAGGATATATGTGTCAGAATAAATAAAGGTGTTGATGTAGTATTCAGCTCACAAGCGTTTACCATTGTTATTTTTTGACAGCAATAAGCTATCGATGAGTTTAATGTAAAAGTATTGGTAAGTTGCAAAATTAAACGTTTGTAAACCAAATTACAGTATATGATTTTCAATTGTAATAAAATGCTGTCAAGTTCATTATGTGCAAAACTATCTGTAAACTTATTTGGTTGCATCTCAAATCAACTTGCTTAGCTTATTTTAGTTTAAATCCTTTACATTGGGATTATATATTGTACAGTCCGATGTGCTTAATCGCCAAATATTCTGACTTTACAAATAGAGGCTCCTCCAAAATAGCTCAAGAAAATTTAGTGGATTTTGGGGAAAGAAAGCTAAAAAGACAAGACTTGCTGCTAATCACAACCGACGACCACTAACATTTTGAAGTCTTCATACAGATCTAGAAACAGCAATTATTCCGCTTCCATCCACTGTGTAGACTAATTCCCGAGGTTCTCTAAATAACCAACAAGTGATTAGAAACCGAGTCAATTTTGGTAATTTCCTTTTGTAAAACGCAACATTGGCTTCTCATAGCCTTGACAGTGACCAAAGGATCGCCTCCAACCATGAAGCCCAACAAAAAGTGGGATTTAACCGCTTGGAAACTATAAATGCACGGCCAACAAGAAATGTAGCTCTGACAACTTTATGACATCATGTATGCGCAACAAATAATGGAAAAGTATATGAAGTTCGCGTCAAAAATCACATCAAGAGCCATAGTATCCAAGAAAAACTTTCACTTCCTATATAAGGTATCCCGTACGTCAGTTCCGTAATAGATAATACAAGAAAGCTTTATACAATCAATATTGATTATTTAGACGGATGTTCTCAAATATAAGGCTGTAATAAGACGCATCCTTACTGCTTTAGAAATGATCATGTGCTTTCGTTTGGCTTCTTGGAAAGTTTATTTAGAGCAGCTCAAAGTTTACATTCTATGTGTGTATTTGTTTTAACAGAATAATTGATTTCAATTTTTTAATAGACATTGTTTTCATACAACTCATGTGGATATCGATGGTGGCGAGTCTACTTTCAGCAGTCTCTTTTTGTATCCGTTTTTGAAGATTGTGTGTAGCTGTTACAGTCAAGTTTGATAACTATAAGATCGATTTTAAGCCAAAGTAGAGTTAATAAAAATGAAGCTGCAACTAAAGAGAGTAGAGAAATATGAAGATGAGACATATCAGTATAAGGTCACATTAAGTTGTGTGGGATCAAAAAACATGAGATCTTTATTTAAGCATATACTCTTGTCTAAAATGCCCATAACTCTAACATCACCTGAGTCTTTTTCTTTCTCTTTTTTCCCCCTTTAACCAACATTTTGGAGTCTCGGAACGATCTTTGAAAGGATTGCATAAAAATCATATGCCATTAAGAAAAGGTCGGCAGCTTAAAAACAAAGGAAGAGAAAGAAATATCTGATCCATCCAATGCGCTTAAATCGCTTATGGCGTGAGTTACTCAAGGAGAGATCGAAAGACGGATATTGCGTAAGCGCTAAAACAAATTAGCCGAATAATGGTATTGACCAACTTATCCGGTAATAGAAAACCAATCCCCTTTTAATGCACAACGGCATTTATTTGATCCCGACAATACGCATATATACACGGACTATTCCTACCTTTCTTTCATTTTTTTTTTTCTTGTAATCATTTATGAAAGTCAAATCTAATATACACAAAACTACTACTACTACTACTACTACTGATCAACAGCGACATACATTTATACCTTATTCTGTACATCAAAGACAGAATAGTCAACGAGAAGAAAATAAAATAAATTCAGCTTACAGCGCAAGCTACAATCAAGCATGTCTAATACTTCAAGCTATCCAAATGAATGGAAGGCGTAGGCTTAGTCCACAATGCGTTTGTAAGTTAAACATTTAGCCGATATCTCGATCACTCCACTCTAACCTAAAACTAGTGCAACTTGCCATTTTTGTAACAAGAGCTTGGGAAGCAGATACTGAACAGGACACTATTGAAGGGATTTGCAAATTAATGAATAATTTACTCGATATGACACTACTTTGTCCTGAAATGAATCTTAATGAAGCACTGATACAGTTTTGCAAAAATACGACGTCTACTCAGTCTGTATCTCCTAGCATTACTTTACTACTAGCTGTCGATTACATAAGTAGACTTAAACAGGTGCTTTTTATTATAGTAAAAGAAAAATGTAAAACTAATTCTTTCCTTAGAAATATGGCAATATCAAAGGAACTAAAGGTTGCGGACAGCGACTTATTCTAGTAGCATATATGATGGCATCGAAATACATGCACGTCAACCTGAAATCTATCATTAATATATCCCACTCAACCACAGCAAAGACAACTACTAGTAATGACAATAGTAGTAATAGTTGTAGTGATGGCGAATCACCTTCACTTACACTTCCGTTCTTAAATACAGTAAAAGATACCCTCACTTTCCCACATTTAAAAGAACAGATATTACCATCACCTCCCACATCACCAAAAGCCCACTCAGACAGCGATCCAATGAATTATCATTATTTTTCACCCAAAAAGGTGCCAACAACTACACCATCTAATCAATCGGCCTCCATACTAAGAATGGAACTGGAATTCCTTCATTTCCTAAATTATGACCTTTCTTTGAATGAAACAATGAAGTTGATCTACTGGGCACAAACATTTGACGATGAGCTTGACAGACGAGGCTATAGTTCTGGATATGAAGGTGATACTGATTGATTCTGCTTATATATACATATCTTTATATAAATACTAATTAAATATCTAAATCCTCCCGAGAGAGAGGAAACTGTATTTGATACCATGTTTTAAAATAATAAAGTCTCTCTACAAAAGAGTGCTGCTTGTCATGCTGTAAATATTCTTTGACTCATGCATACATTTTGCAAATGAAGCCTGTAAAAATAAAAGATCTCTAGTCATATCGCTTTTATTTAGGATGTTAAATACTCATCCAGATATATATATATGTATAACGACACATTCTCTTTTGATCTTTCTTTGAGCATCAACATTTCATATAGGATCCATGGTTCCTATTGCCATATTTTCCCATCATTCCTGATCCTGGGATTTTCTTTTTATCATAATAGAACGTGGGTAAAAAACAAGTCTTGTATTTCATATCATTATTTATCTGTTTTTTGATTGACTTGATCCATGTTTGTCTTTTTTCGTATTTTTTCTTTTGACCTATTGTATTCTTTTTTTTCCAACATTGATCAGTACTTTTTGTTTTGCACTTTGGGCCCTTTCATAGCAAAAAAAAAATGTTTTTAAGGAGTTATTGAAAGACATAACTTTGTTGTGTAAAAATATGTTAGCCATTTAACGTAAAAGCCTGTTAATTATTCTTTTGTTACTGTGTTCAATTTTATACTTGTTAAAAATCAAATAGGTTATCGGCTAACAAAGTAGATTCTTTATTGAATATTCTTAAAGTAAGGTTAGAACGGGATAGAGGATAGGATGTGTATGCTCTAGAATAGGATGAACTTGCGCTTTCGAACATCCTAAATGACGCTTTTTTCAGAAGTCAACAACATTTCTTGGTAATGCTGCTTTTTTTATGAGAAGGAGAACACGACCTAAGGCTTTAAAAATTGTGTTTTAATAAGCTTAAAAGAAGATGAATCTCAAATGCATATACTTACAGTAGCTGTCGCAGGTTCCCATTGATAAATAGTCCTTGTGGCTCTGCCAGGTTGCGAGCTCCATTTCTAAATTTTCTGAATTCTTGCTTTGAATGCCTAATCAATTATTATCCAGACCCTTTGTAGAATATCTCGTTCATCTTGATCAGTTAACGGTAAATATTATGCTCTAAAGAGATCGAGGCTGTACAGTAATGCAGTTTTTAAAAAATACAGCCCATGTCGTGTGTCTGGATCAGTTCTTCGATTGTTAATATAATTGAATAGTATTTCAATATTATCAGACACTGGAATAACATCTAAAAATAATCTCATATCATCAGGTAATTGTGTACGTTGGCGCTTAAAAACTTTGTAAATGTCTTTGGATTCTTTGTCTATTAGACAGTCTTTCCAATGCTCGTCTTCAATATTGATGATCATAGAACAAGCATCGCTATTAATAATTTGCGTTGAATACCAAGATATAGTATTTTTTTTTTTTGGATTATATACACTTACTGAAAGTAATTAGATTTTTCGCAAAATGTTTTCATTATATTTTCCAAATGTCTAATTGCTTGATTACATCTGACAAGGACTTTATTTCGGCGGAGAGGCTTTCCTTGGACTTTTGGCCTTCTAGGATGATATTGGGATTCTTTAAAACTCTCTCTTCATAGGACGCTTTCTTCGGCTCGTTAAGAATATTGACCATCTTTTCTTGTGTACCCAAAATACGTACAATCTTCAAACCTGGGAGGCAGATTACTCTATGAGCAAAATCCAAGCCATATGATTTGCGGCTAGTCTGCAGGAGGTCCATATTAAAGATAGCATTAAAGACTGCATCTTTGTTTTGCCGTGCAAATTCAAGTGATGTAATCGGTTGCTGGTCGTACCCATAGACTACTAATTTACTTGCTGGCTTTCCCTCTTGATCTGATGATTGGTCTTGACCTACTTTGGTTAATTCCCGAGTCAGCAGCTGATACAGTGTAGGCGCATTCAGATGAAGTGCGTTTAGTGTGAAGAATGATGTGGAAGGGCGTAATTCCATAGTAAACTTTGAATACCCTGCATATTTTAAAACATCGTTTGCCCATATACAGAAGTACAGCTGATGAACTATGGTATTGTATTTCTCTTTAGAAGGTAGAAATAGTCTTACAGTGTTGGCAATTAAGGTGCATTCTGAGATTTCTTTGTCTGTTGTATCACAAGATTGCGTTTTAACATCGTTTTCTGAAATGACTTTGGATTGTAAAAAAACTAAATGCTTCACTATTGGCTTTAATTGTCCTATTCGTCGGTTTGAAGCATCTTCACCTAAAGGCTGTTTTTCTTTGTGCGGCAACAATTCTGCTTCTCGTTCATGTTCTTCCTCATCCAGTATACCTTCAGCCTCTTCCCAACTGTCTTCACGCGACTTGGTTATTTTCTTTAAAAGTTATGGTTATTGAGTGGCTAATAAACGCATACAATATTTCAGTTTTACCTCTTTGAAAGTTCCTTTCAAATATTCCAGTCGTATCTCTGCTTTAACTATCTTTACGTTCCATTTTTCTTTATCGGATGTGTCGGCTGACTTTCTTCTGCAATATAGCTTCTTTATCTTTTTATTTTCAGTACGGCAAACCAAACGCGCATGGGTTTTCAAGCTCTTTTTCCCATGTTGCTTTGTTTGAGACTTTTTCAATATATATAGCTTGCGTTGGGACTCCCTGGATTGTGCCGGATGCAGTCGAAGCAGTACCAGAATTACTTTGTCTAGTAGCTTGTTGATGATTTTCTTTTCTGTCCACATGTTCTTAAGATTGACCTTGAACGTTTCAAGAGCTACTTTCATTGCTTCGCTAGACGGCCATTTAAAATCGAAAGTCTATTTTGTGATGCCGTTCTGTTGAAGAGCGAGAATCAAAGCATGCTGTACTGGATGGGCTTCCAAATTATTCTTCATTGGACCACGAACACCAAAAAATTGACTGAAAAGGATTTCAAAATGTTGATCAGTAAATAGTTTACTGAAGTTGGCATCGAAGAGATTAGATTCAATCAAACACTCCTCTAACGGTGCAATAATATACGCAAGTTTAGTCTCTGTTGCTGATTGAGGAATGATGCTTGCCAGGCTGAACCCTGAAGCTTGACAAAGAAGAATGTTGTCATTGTCCTCTAAAACAAAGCGGCTGTTCTTCAATTGTATTAAGAGCATTTGGATTAATGTAGAGAAGCAGACAATAAAATCAGCTGAGCCAGACATAGAAAAGCTAATTTTCTTCAGAATCACTTCTTTGATGTTTAAGGGTATATCCTTTCTAATAAGTTTATCAAACGGTGCTGTAAAAGTGCGGAGTTGCTTTTCTTCTACAGTATCTGTTGTTGTGTTGAAAGACGATAATACCATCATTGAATCAAGACGGCTCGTTAACGGTTCAAGCGTTTCATCAAAATGTTTATCGACAACAACTTTTCACTCCTCTACATTTGTCATACCGGGACGATTTTTAACAAAGGATCTCATTTGGCGCGTATCACAACCTGCAAGCTCGGTAGCAGATGTAATGATACCTAATTGTAAGCTTGTCAATATCAGAAAGTTTAGCAATAATTGAGATTATGCTTACCTGTTGGAAGTTTTTTGGCTTGCAGAAGACAGTTTTTCAACTCGTCAACAGTCTCATTTGCTTTTTTTTCTTCTTATTTAAAGATGCCTTCATAAGCTCCTTTAATCTGTTCTTCATAGACAAAAAAAAAAAAAGAACTGATCTAAATCCGAAGATGCTTCTTCATGACGGTTACGTTTAATATGGCTGCTTTGACCAAAGTCATCTGGAGTGTTTCTCTTTGATCTATTTGGAAGAAACATTGGCGGTGGAGTATCCACACCCGTATAGAGACTCTTTTGCCGAGTTTTTATTCTATTCATATAAGTATTCGCTGTTCAATTTTATGGTGCTTTGGTTTTGTAAAAGTTCAAATAAAAGAGCAAAAAGGTACAATAACATTTTAACAACAACATTTTGATTTTAACAGCAGTTAATCTAGTGCGTCAGCTTTCAGATTTACAATGTGCCATACGTTCATTGTTAGCAATACCGAACATTGTTTATACTGTAAAATCCAAAAAAGGTGATGCTCTCCCTAATCTGCAAAAACATTTATACACCACAATGAAACACTCGATTGCTGGAAAGCTACCGTCAGTAGATTGAGGACAAATCTAGAGTATATCAAGGTTTTTGCTTTATGAAACAAGATATAATACTATGAGTGAGCACTACAATTCTACTGATTTGATAGAAAATATCCAAAAACTGCCAGGTAAAAGAGAGAATATATACAGATGTTATACAGCCAAAGGTCTACTTGCAATGTAATCCAAGTTTCTTAGTTTTTAAAAGCAAAATAGTCAACATATTATGAGCAGCAGTTATAGATATTCTCAATATATTACTATAAACTATGATTGCTGATATATAACCCATAAGGGCAGTAGGGCATAAACAAAGCTATTGTTAAAAGCACGTTTTATATGCCAATTTGGGTTGTAGTATTCACGTATAAATCGAACTATATAATGCACTTTTCACTTGCACAACCTTCACTTTGCTTTCAAAAGAGCATTTTGCAGTGTCCCCTAGTATTACCCTAAAATAAAGGGACTTAGCCTGAGTACAACAAAGTATAGCTTTAGAAAGGCATTGAAGAATAACTCTGTAGCTTTCGTAAAGGTTTCTTGACCATGTTTCAGGCAGTGGAAGATGTAAAAAGAGCTCATCGAAAATGGTCGCTACAATGGATAATTCAAATTGCATGCATAATGGATCTCAATGTGCCAAAGATTGATAGTCGATCATCCGACACAATGCAAAAATGAGCAAGAGTCAAGAGGGAAATACACCTGTAAAATGGGGAGGATTCAGCTATCGACGAAGGCGGAAGATGATCAGCAAGCAGGGAGCCCCAGACATCAGCCTTGTGATTACAAGTAAATAACATATGCCTTGTTGTTTCGGGTATACAGCAATGCTGGAAAAAGTCTTATGTCGAAGATTGGTTTTGCTGGATATCTTGTCGAAAATCAGTCTTTACCTAGCAGAGTACTGCATAGGAGTGGTATAGAACTGACTCCAATTGTGCCCAGCAATAACGGGAAGCTGCGATAGCCCGGAAGGGAATTCCAGCCTATTTGTGATTATCTGTCTTATGGCCGTGTTTTTAACGAGAGAATCGGCTTACCGTTTTCATATGAGAACAAGGGGGCAAACTTCATATTCATTTTGTGGCTACATTTCGAAAAGCGTCATTTGAACAGGAGACACTGTATGCAATCCCGGTGTTCGATCCGGAGAAACTCGATGCAGCATTATGTGACCTCTTTTTTCTAATCTTCGCCCCAAGGTTTATCCTTTCTCTTTTCTCTGCTGTGAGAAAAAAAAGTTATCTTCCAAGTATTATCGTATAAACTATTATTCATTTTCATTTTCTTTGGAAAGCAACAATCTAAATGTTTTCCTAGTTCTTTTCTGTATTTTCAAAAGCGTATATTTGGTCTTGTACATAAAATATATCTATAACAAGAATTTAATGACGTACTCTTTAAAATTGTCAAGTTGTTCAAAAAGACTAAATGAAATTATGCTTAAATTATTAGTAATGTGCAGGAGACGTGCCTTTCCTATGGCCACAAACTATTTGATTAGCATAAAATTACGTGCATTCATCCTGGCATGCTGTTGTATAATGTCAATAATAAGTAAGCTAAAAAAAGGAGAGATGTTCTTAACAAGAATAGAGCATTCCTTATATAAAGAGTAGTTCCGGTTTACAATAAAGATGCATGTAATGATCGCTGATAATGAGTGGCACAATAGGATGCATGCTGTTTCTCCTCATTTATTTTGTTATGCATGAACAAACAACAATATATACAACCAAGCGAGAGCTCTAGAAGATTCCTTACGTTAGCTACAATGTACAAGGTAGCATGACCTAGGACAAAGAGACGATCGTCATGGCTTATGCGTTTGTTTTTTTTTTGACTCAATCAGCCTAGAATAACAAAAGAAGACTGCGATTTTATACTAGTATTGAATCTCCGAATGTAGAGACCTTTTTTTTTTATTTATTGAGCATATTATAGAATGAAGATGTGAATAAGAGCCTATATACAATTTATATAAAGAGTGGGTGATTTCTTATTGCCATTGTTCATCAATTGCCATATTATCTCCCCAATATTCATTGGTGTTCTTTTCTTGCTGCTGCAGGAATAAAGGTGTTAGCAGTGGGCCATCATCCTCTGATTCATCTTCTGTGGCAGGCGAAGAGGCATTGTTACTGTTGTACGTGGTAGTGGTAGTATTGATAGTTGCTTTAGGCACTGGCTGTAACCAAAGAGGGACCTCGGAGCGCGGGGGAGGCATATAATCAGGAGAAGCAAAGGTAATAGCAGGAAGTGTTGTATGCTTTGGCACTTCGACAGGAGAGAATTGTGTATGTAAATCAAAGTAGCGTTTGTTTTCGTTAAGCACAATAGCCTATTGTTGGTCTTGTAAATAAACAAATCTATTTTTTTTAATTGACTCAATAATACCTCGCTATCGTCGTCCATTCTACGCTTTCTGGAACTACTCATATCGGATTGAAGCGCTATTGATAGTTAATGTACATGTTTATCATTGATGTTTATTTGGCTTACAATTGATGATTTGGTACGCCATATTTCTACTTGTTATAAAAATAAAGAAAAAAAAAAACAATTCGGAATTAAGGGCATTTGATCCTTTTATACTTTTTTTCTTTTGCCGAACTAACGTGCACAAATGTGTGTCAAGTAACGCTTCTTTTCTGGGTTTCAATATCTGGGATTGAATACTACCACAATGACAATACAGTTTTTACACTTTAAACTCAGAATGCGAAACCACCATCGGTTGGTTTTACACTAAAGGTATTGTTTAGGACAGCAGTTTGTGACCTGTAAGACACTTGATGGCTAGACTAATGAACTCTGTAATGCAAGTTAATGGATAATCAGAATAAAAGGTATTGAAGTATAAATAGAACTACTTAATAGTATTTAAAAATAAGACGTTCATCAGATGATATTTAACTTCTTTCAATGTATATCTGTTTATTATCCTTGGTTATTTGATATTGAGTATACTGATCAATTAGCAACAATACAAGTGGCTTAAACCCTGGTTAGATGAATGGTATTTATAGGCAAATGAAAGAAGAACTGGATATGAGCTATACTTGCTATGATGACTGCTCAGCTCACAAAATTAGGATGTAATCTCTGCTTTATCCTGTAGATCTATGAAAAGCTCCCATGAAATAACCCGACGATAAAATTGATGATACAGTGGTTCCACTGCCAATTTGAAGATTTTATAATTAAAAAAAGCATGGACTTTTAAAGTAAAGATTGGGGGGCTAACAAAAAATATGCATTGGTTGTTCAAAGACTAAGTTCTTTTACTGTTGTTGTGAGATGATGACTAAAAGAATTTACCACCGTTTATTCGACTAACAAAAATCAAAAAATAAGATTAGTATGTCTCTGACGTTCATGCTCAAGCACAGCCATGTTTATTTACCTCAACATAAAATAAATATAATAATGAGAGCAAATAGCGTAAGAAAAAAAAATTGAAATCAAAAAACAAGGACTCCTGACAACGCCCAATGGCGACTTGACCGTGCTAGTTATCTATTATCATTAAAGAATGTATTGAACGTTGGGACTGCCTGGACAGAAACCAGGCTCAAAGCGGATATTTCAAGTCCAAGAGTGATCGCGATAAGAAAATACGAACTGAATATAAAAGTTGGATCTTGACTGCGGACTATATACGCTTTTGAAATAAATTTCATAGCATATTCTTGCATAAAACATCTAACATTACAAGCATCTCAATACTATCTCTACATGCAGTGTTGCTATTTCCGTCTCCTAGGTTACACTATAATAAGAACCAACTAAGCCACTGGTATCTATAAGACCCATGATTCAAATTAATAGGACTTGGTTCAGTTTTACTGTACATTGCCGTCTCGACTTTTTCAATTACATCACACTATCATATACTTCTCAAAACTAAATTGGGTTGTACGTGGTTGATCAGTGTTGTGACCGACTAGCAAGTTGAACCACTACGATCCACTGCGGCCTACCACGTCTCCGATTCTCATCGCCCCCAGTGCACCAAAAAGTCTTATTAATACTGCGTTTCTTGAAAGGCTAACACTCTATGTACCAGAAAATGGGCTAAATGTAAATACGAATTTTTCATAATTACACGTGAGCTAAGTGACCTTTGTTGATCAAACTGACAACATAAATAAACAACAATATTTCTTTTTTATCTTCTTGAAAGAAGCCAAAATGGTGACTCTATAAAGCCATATTTAACGTGGTGTCATACATTCAAAAGCTATGTTGGACTCCATCATAGCTAGTACCTGGAGGCAAACAGCGACCCCGACCAATTTGTTCACCTTCGCTGGACTATTGCTACCCTCATGGAAAAAGAAAAGTCTCAACCTAATGTGGTGATTAGTGAAGCAGCGTCGGTTTTGGCGAGGCAAAAATCCACCAAGGTTGTTTACAACAAGTCTTTGTGTTTAGACACCCTCCGCTTAGCCATTTTCACAAAAAATGCTATTGATGTAAAGAAGCTAACAAAAGAAAGAAAAACAAAAAATCTAGCATCTCCTATGTATACATGTAGGGTTTAGTATCAATGTTTACTTCCTCCAATTAACTGCTGAAGGCATATATACATTTATTGGAACTGCCCACCTCCGCTTCCCTCAGTCCCTGAAAGATTTGTCGTCGCTCTTTATTCTGACCAATGTCAAAAAATTGCTTGGGATCAATGCCGTTTTCTGGCGCTGTTGTAGAAGACCTCCTTCAATGTAATGACCAAGATTTACTAATTACTTTAAGTGTAAGAATAGTATTACACCAGGGTTGGCTTTGAAAGGTTCAATAAAAGGATCCCCTTACAACTAATGTCTTGTTTTGTTATGATACCTGCTTGTCTTTAATTGATCAAGTGTGTTTGGGGTATATCTCTCAATTGGCCGTCCAAACAATAAACAGTGCTTTATGTTATCATGTATCATAAGTCATCATCTAGTGCTATTCATTGTTGCATATACACAAAATTTATAATACAACATATGCATAAAGACTGAAAGTTGGATGTCACACCATTACGTACATCTTTGAGAAAAGGGGGTTGTGAAAATTCTAGTTGGTTCAGATGTGGTATAAGCTCTTTGAGTCACACCATATTTTTTCTTTTTTATCTCTTTCTTCATGCTATCCATCAAAGAGTTTTGTTGACAACATCATAGGTGTTGGGTAGAGATAGCACACGTATTATTAGTTTAGCTTCTGGTGTATTTTCTGATGCTACTGACATACCAACAAATCAACAAACAGTCCAGCGCTTGGAAAAACCTTCGGATGTCTTAAGCAACCATGGGTAGTTAAACATATCGCTAGTCCACGTGACACTGATAAATAACAAAGTAGTATGTATAAATAAAAAGTAATAGAAATACAGGGAGTTCTCAACCCGTTTAGTTAGGAAAAAGGCGTGCTGATGACGTTGATGAGCTCAACTTTTTTATAATACTACGTTATTATTATAAAAACAATACAGCGAGGTTAACAGATATAGAGACAAAGAGATGAAGGATATGCATACAAGAACAAATCATTTTCAAACCATTTATTGTGTTGAGATCATTAGCTCCAAAATACTAGAAATGAATGGTTGTCAGTGATACACTCTCGATATTCAACATAGATAGCAGCTGACGACAAGCTGAAATATAATCACGAACGTTGACGTTGCCATCTTTTTCATACTCAAAGCACTCTTTAATTGCTTAGTAGCTGCCACACTCTTTTGTCCAATCATGATGAGAGTGTAAGACAGCTTAAACTATTGTACGCTACACAACAGTCCACCTTGGAAACAGAATGTATTAACAAGATAGAAACCAGTTCAAACAGTTGAGAAAGGGCTCTATTCGTTATTTTTATGAAATAACAATTATGTGTTCAAGGCAGGTTAGCCCACAATATGTTTTTCTATTATTGTAACATTGATAACTCTGACTGAGTGCTACGGTTGCATCACAGTCGTAGCACCCGTTTGGCCCTTGAAATCACTTACAGCAACTAGTGCTCCCTCGTATGAAACTATATATGCGCACGCAGTCTATCATAGATTAATTATATACATATAGTGTAACAACCAGACTCCTAAGATCGGCATGAATGTAAATTGTTTATCAAAGTGAGTCTAGTCATAGTGCTTTTGCACTGATACTCAAAGTCATAACGATGTCAATACGCACTCTTGTATGCTTTTATACAGCTTTTTTATTAAAAAAGGCTAGTTTATGACAATAAATATATGAAAAAAGGGGGCTCTATTAACATATTATTTTTTTTTATTAGGGGGGAATTTAAAAAAAGAATAGGGGGGAAATTAAGGTCTATGGTTCTTCAAAGCTATCTTTACGAATATCAAATAGCCTACCCAAATCCTTTCCAGCTCGAATCAATCGGATGCTCTTAAAGGCATTACCGTTTGGACGCTTATCTTTGGACACTTTACCATGATGATCAAGTATCTTGGTTTCTAATGCAGTCGGGGTTTCAAAGTCCTCAAATATCTGACCATCTAACTGAATAGAGATACCAGACAGACCACTCGCTTTGACAACTGTCATCGATTTACATACAACTATTTTACAAGCACTGAAATTGCGTTTATAGACAATAACGTCTTCTTCGCGTATTAAGCCTTTGCGACACATGTCTTTAAGCGTAATATTTTTTGAATCACTAAAGAAGACGGTTGGTTTGATCATTGGCTATCAATCTCTTTACTACTTACCCCGCTACGTTATGAGCCTTTTCTTTATCCGTCGTATCTCCAAATGTTGAATCAATAGGGTCGTCCTTTAAAGAATGATTAGGCCACTTTATTTATTGTACACACACGAACAACTTACTTTGTAATGGGTTAACTTTGGCTTTTTTAACTTTGATTTATGCTTTGGCTTTAGCTGTAGCGTAGTTTCCGGCTGGTCAATGATGATCTCTCCTTGACTTAACAGAGCTTGCCACTCAGTCAGGGTATCCCAAAAGATTGGATTTGTCTGCTTTGAGAAGAAGGAAGGTGAAATGGTTAAAGAGCTTGACTGAGGATGTTGAGTGGTGTCCACAACAGGTAATAATTGGCAGAGTTCTTCTCTTTTCTCTTGTGATAGTAATTGAAAATTAGATAAATTAAATATAGACTATACATAGACGTAAGATTCATGTTAGAGTCATGTACGGATGTATACTATTGTCTGTATCTCTTTACTTGTAAATCAACTGTTGCTAAAGGACTATATGGGGACGTGCATAAATGATCAAGGGTCCAAGTGTGGTGCTCGTAACGTGGCCGTTTATAAGAGCCATCTTCAATCAGGGGTGAATAGGACATAAATTGGCTTGGGTCTAAGATATCTGAATCGTCTTCTAGTTCTCTTTTTGCAGGGGAAGCGCTGAACATGACTATTTACACGCACACAAATACACACACAATATAAAAATAAGTAAGAGAAAGAAAAAAAAAAGAAAAACAGATGAGAAAACGAAACAAAACAAGGAGAAAAAGGAAATTTAAGGGGGGACTTTTTACTATTTGAAAAAGGAGGTTATTCATGTAGCAAATTTCTTTGGGGGAGAATATATGATAATAAAGAAACCTTATATCATTATACATCATCTTCTTCCTTCTTTATTTATTTCTTTCTCTCGCTCCTTTTCCCTTGTTTTATTCACTAAAGAATCGCTTATAACTGTAATGTTTGAAACAGTCAAGCAAACAAAAAAGAAAGTCAAAAAAGTTGTGATACAAAACAATGCATAAAAACTGAATCTGAGCTCATTAGAAAAAAAGAATGAAAAGTAAATGGGTTAAAAGTAGTTTATTTCCATAGCAACTAATTCGTTATGAATAAATAATATAGAAAGGAATGATATCAACACATTAAATGAATCATAGATTAAATAAAGCTTTGAATTTAAAGTCTATTGCTTTGTTTGTTTAAATTAAAAAATAAACATTTGTACAGGATTTTAACCTACGACGGTTACAAAAAAATCTGGGACAATTGCAAAATTTTATTGGACGAACTCATTTTATTAGAGATCATTGCAAACCTTCAAATGAGACACTTTTCAAGAGACAAATATTAAAGCTGACGAAAGAAGGACAAAAGATGTGATATAAGCTCTTTGAGACGCGCTTCATTTTTTGAAAATATATAAAATAAACAATAAATAATCTCTTTTTAACTCTTTTCAAGGCGTGTGCAAGGTAGTTTTTTTTTTTTTATTTCTTTGTCCTAACTATACACTATTTATTACTACCACTACACCTAAACATGTCGGACGGTAGAGCCGCACCAGCCAATTTCTAAGCTGGAGCTCTTTGTGGGACTAGTTGGGCATTTGCTTTTTTGTTTGATGGCGTTAATCACGACTCAGCCATCTCTTGATTAAGCAAGCGTTGAAATGAATGAAAACATTATAAATCTGTATGAACACTCAAAACTCAAAATAAAATATTAGTCTTCAACTCTTTAATAACAAAAGTGTACGTTAACTGTTATTTATTTTATTGATGAAGAAAAAAGACACATATTCCAGAATTGTTTCAACAATGTCCTGTGAAGTAGGTAACTGCTGAAAGGAGTTTACTTGTATCTAATAAACTAGCCAGGTTGCTCTATTGATTTCTGATTAAAAAATAAAAATTAAGCAAAGCATGTATGCTTTGTATATTTTACCGCTTTACCTTGCGCCAAAGTAATGACTGGAAAGTTCTTTCCAAAGGTTTGAAGCCATCATCTGCGCTGGCAAACTTACCTAAGTACGATACTACAAAAAACTCGTATCGTAGCCCTAATTCACAAGTTACTATGTTTTTCTATATAACCCCACACGCTTTTAGTTTGACATTACCGTGAATCAACACGCCAAAGGTGACTAAGTTATCCGTGGTGCCCGCGTGCTTCATTATCAGGTGCAATTGCCTCTTGCAGACGCCTATTATTCTTAAACGAGCCTCGTCCACTTCTTTCTTTGAAGCTGATTTTCTCTTTATTTCTCCGTTACCAACCTCTAATTGCTTACCACTGATGTTCGTATAGAAAATGATATCTGGGCGTATCCTGCTGTTCGTCGGGTTCGTATTCGATGTTGCTGCCGAAGCCTTGCCCCTAATACACACATAGATCAATAGGTAAGTAAACAAACTCATTTTTATATATAATTTTCATTAATCAACACACTATCCAAGCATATTAACAATAGCATACCATTTGATTTGCACAAGGTCATGGGAAGACCACAGCGAATTGAGCATGCAACACGCTGCTTTTGTTCAAGTTATTTTTATCCAAGTAATTAAGATAAAGATTCGTAATTATATGATTCAGTTGCAAATCTAAACTTTCTGGGATGTAATCTAACTTTATGGAAATGCGATTTTCAATTACAGTGTTCAAACAAGCAATGTTTTTTTTTTCGAGCACCTTCTGATAGCATAGCATTGGAAGCAATATATTTTGCTGATATGGGAAATATGCTGCACTCCGTCTCACAGTCAAATAGACCGGAAGATTCAAGATTTTCTGGTGATCGTTTGGTCTCAACTTTTCGTTGATAGCCACCGCATGACAAGAGTCAGATCTACTTCTTATGTCACTGTTGCTTATCTTCATTTCAACCTTCTCAGTGGCCATTACTTCTAGCTCACAAAGTGACAGGGCCCACATTTGTCTTGCCGATTTTTTTTGTTGACACACTGTTGGTGGCTGTCATGTCGGTAGTATTACACATGTAGTTGGGATCACCAATGGAGCTGCTGTCTGATAAAACGGCATCTATAAAATATACAGTTCTATTTCTATCATCAGGAACAAGTTCTGATGCTTGCTGGTTGTTACTCTTTCAGAAAAAAAATTCTATGGACATCATAAAAAGATCGGCTAACCACTTGGTTAGTCAATCTTTTTCTTATACTCCTTTCGGAGCCTGCAGTACTTGACTCTGCTTGCCTTTTCGTTATAAAAGCAGCTACATTCTGTGCTTCCTTCTCAAAAGTGTGTAAAATAGGTAAGTAAAAGAAGCCCATTTTTATTAATCAATCTAATAACACTATATACAAAACTATCAAAGAATCCACAACTACTACTGTCAAGATAAATGGTATGTCACTCCTTTACATGGTGTGTATTTGATTAACGCTGTGTATGGCATAAGTCTCAAAAGTTAAAGTTCAAGACGTATATCAACAAGCAAAAAGGGACTCAAGAAATTGTTAAAAGACTCTTTGACAACAGCAAAAAGTATGGCACATCAAGTACAGTTGGTGCTAAAAATCAAAACCTAAACAAAAGCAAACATGTACCTCTACCTCCTCTTAACGGAAGCGAACCATTGCGTTCGGAAACGGTTCTTTTTGTTCAAGTATGAAAGGAAAACGAGCTGCACCTACTAGACGCATTACTGAAGAAATCAAACGAAAATGCAAACAATCCAACCGGGGGACCGAATTTGTTTCGGTTGACGAGTACTTAACAAGTCAGATATGTAACAAGTGCAAATTCAAACAATTAAATAACATCTCAATTACTGGATCAAAGCGAAGAGTACACTCTGTCCTCAAGTGTGAATCTTGTGGTACGGTTTGGAATCGCGATGTGAACAGTGCATTAAATATATACGGTATCTTTGTTTACAAATCAAAACACGACAATGAAAGTCCTCCCCCCTTCAAAAGACCTTCAAAGGATTAACGGTGCTCCCTGGATTCAATGCGCTGTCTATAACGGCAGTGCATTCCTTAACGCTTCGGTAAGTATAAAATATAAAATACGTTATTCATTATTCATTAGTCTTCTAGTTAATCAAGAACACTATTCAAGCGCTTTAACAATAATATACTATTTTATTTGCACAAGACAACTCAAATGTTTGGCAATCAAGTCGACGACATGTAAAGTAGATTCTTCATTAAAAAGAAATGAACATTATTAAAATAAGACGAGTGCGCATTTTATAGAGGAGGTTGAATGCTGTCAGCATGATAAACGTGGTCAATGTGATTATTTATTATTGTTACACTAGTAGCTACTATTTGTTATTATTATCATGGTGTAAAAAGAGCCTTCGCCACTTCATCGGAGCCTGGAACGGGGGGCAACAATCATTGGGAACAAATATGCCTTTCAAAATTATTTTATGCAAATTGAAGATTTTAATATCCTCTTTCTTTTTTTTTTCCAATGAAAATGTCAATTCGTTTAGGTTATGTAGACATTCAGCTCACTACGCCTGCAAGCTCAGAAGCAGGGAACGCATGTGACATATCAATGATGAGAGCTAATAGTCAAGATCAACAAAAATTAAACTTGATATCAAAGCTTGCAAGTATAGGAGTTATTAATACAGTGGGTTGCCTATTTAAGCAATCCCTATGCTCTATTCTTATTCAACTCGAGCTTGACAAAACATTGCAGTCTTCTGATATCAATCGTCTACTTAATCTATTACCATTCATCAATAGAAACAATCAACCAGATGAGCCATTCATATCCGTATTTGATCCCGTTATCAAGTCAAACCTGCTGTCCATATTTCTTCATTTACCTTCACCCTCTTTCGACCCTCAGCTGTCACAGAGCAGCAATCATGATGTTGCATACTTCTTGCACAACTTGAGTCTACATCTTCCTGGAATGAAAACTACCTTGTATCAATATCAAAAGGTTTGTTCTTTTTATTCTCGTAAACAAAGCACCACTTATGAAAAAGTTAGAATTCACTCCAAAAAATGCTAGAGAGAGAACTTGTGCCCAAACAAGTAGACAAACCGGAGGTCATTCAATTTAAAGCTATAGATGGATCAAGTATCTATTTAAATCAACATACAGGCACATTATCTAGTAAGCCTGATAGAGTGACAGATCTATTTGGCGGGATCATTTGTGAGGATATGGTAAGTAAGACATAAAATGATAATGTATAAAAGGAAAGCACCAATACATCATATTAAACACGCCAGGGCACTGGAAAGACCTGTCTTTGTTTGGCTGCTGTCATGGCTACCAAGGATCTACTTTATCCTTTCTCATCAATTAATACGGATTGTTACATCAAGACTAACCTGAAAAAGCATCAGCCACATACACTGAAGGCAATAGCAGCCGAACAAATGCTATCGTCTGGGATCAATTGGAAAGCCATCTCAGATCGATTACCCGAAGATGTCATCGAATGGTTCCAGGCATATCCTTTACATTATGAATGGGTCGACATTCCTCTTCATTTTAATTTTGAGAGATCGCGAAGAAGAGAGCCTCAGTTTACGAGACTAGTTGTTTACATATCCAATGCGACGCTTATTATAGGTAATATTTTATAGTTAAGAGCTATTTTACATCTAATCCAGTACTTTTTCTTGCACAATAGTCCCTGATAACCTGATTGATCAATGGACAGGTGAAATCTATAAGCATATTCAAGATGGTAAAGTTCATTTTACCGTCTATGATAAATTAAAACAAGTAATCATGCCGCCTCTTGAACTACTTGACCTTGACCTCGTCATCATAAGTCAAAGCAGGTTCGCCCATGAGAACCAGCAAGGTGGACTTGACTTTCATAGTAGGTAGCAAATAAACTCTGCCCAATTCAAATATTGATGTTAGTTTATCTATAGGCACCGTCTGTCAGTGCCCATACATTGGGTCCACAAGAGAAAGAGCATGTATATGTGCAGTAACAGAATACCCTAGACAATACGTCTCTCCTTTGTTGCAGGTGCATTGGAAACGTGTTATTGTTGGTACATTGATCATGTTACTACTACTCTACTTCTTTTTATTGAGCAACACTTTTTTCTTTTTTGCTAGACGAAGGCCATAGGTTATCCAATGAAAACAAGCTAGCTGAGCTATCTAGAAAACTCTTTTGTAATGCAAAATGGGTATGCACTGGCACACCCACTCACAACCTCACAGACACAACATTATCGCGTAAGGACTTGAACGAAGCCGACGATCTAGATCGATTAGGAAAGCTCTTTGGCCAGGCCCTTGGCATGGAGCCCTTTAAGAATAATAAAAAGTTATGGCATCGAATGGTGACGAGACCTTTCCTGAGTAGAAAGCCTTGGGGCATGCGACGGCTTACTGATATCTTGGAAAGGACCATGATACGTACCCAGCGACAGGATATTGAAAAAGAGGTTTCACTTCCACCCTTACATCAAGATATTGTGTTTCTGGATTTTGATTACTACCAATGGCTGGTATATTAGCATAATTAAATTAGAGTTACCCCCATTGTTAATCTTCTTTACAGACACATAACTGCCAAATTGCCATGATCGCTTTAAATGCAATCTTATCTAAACGCGAAGGACCTGATTATTTGTTTTCTCCCAAGAACTACAAGTCATTAAGAGAGACTGTGCATAACCTTTGGCAGAGCTGCCTATGGCACTCGGTTTCCCCTGGCCTCATCGAAGCAGCATACAACAACTGTCTGGAAAAGTGCCATGATGTCGAACAAGGTAAGGAAGATTATGGTCAAGAAAACGAAGATTTGAAAAGCATCAGAGCCATTTTGCATGAGGCTGTCAGTTGCCAGATGTTTATGCAAATCATGACTTCACACTTTCCTGCACTGATCGTCCAAGGTTTACCGCATGTCTTCAAGGAACACTGGGGATTACTGAAGGGCAGTGCAGGAGCATACACACACATTGGATCCTCGCTACCATGGGAGGACGGACCGTGTGTGGTGCAGGAAGACAAGCTGATAGATATCCTTGACTTGTTGTCTTCAATGAAATCCAGTGGCATGGAGCACTTATTTTACTATGACGGAGCGCAACTACGAATAATAGACCCTAATAAATCTGAGCAGCAAACAGAGAGCCAAGAGGCGTGGACATTTTACACCCGCCATGCTCTCTCTGATGCTCGCATCCTAGGTGCTACCAGCAGCAAGCTAAATTATCTTGTCAACCAAGTAATCAAATATCAGCCGACGGAAAAATGTATCATCTTTGCACAGCATCACAATGAAATGGTTGAGATTTATTGGCTACTGACACATCTGGCAAAAATAAGGGTCCTCATATATCATGAAAGCAAAATGGTAAAGAGTGTCTTTGTAAATCAAAAAGGAGCTAATCATCTTTTAGAGTAATTCTCAAAGGTCACAAATTATCATGACGTTCAATACATCTGAAAATGCAAATGTGATAATAATGCCTGTGCGGAAGGCAGCTTACGGTATTGACTTATCATCTGCTACCCGCATCTTCTTTGTCAGTCCCGTCTGGCAAACGGCCATGGAACAACAAGCCATCAAGCGTGCGCACCGTATAGGACAGACACGACCCGTGTATGTCGAGACATTGGTCATTCGTAACACGATTGAACATGAGTTGCTGAAACGAAGAGAACAAGTAGAGGAAGACTCTCAAGATTTCTTTACGGATTCAAAGCTGAAGCATATATTGAACCATGCAAGATTTGCACAGCGACCCAAGCATGAACATGATATTGCCATTCCACTTTTACATCCAATCTACCTTTTGCCGCCAGAAAGAAAACGGATCGTACCTGATAAAAAAGAAGACATTGAAAAGCCCAGTCTAGATGCAGTGGATATTGAAGGTCACGAAGAGATTAAAAAAGTGAAAAGTAAAGACACACCTCCACCAGAAAAAAAGAGAAAGACTGTCCGTTTTAGTGATTAGAAAGCCAAAGAAGGCACAATTTGTACAAATTATATACATCGCTTCATGTGTCGAATAAAGTTTATTTATTCTTGTTTTGGGGTTTCCTCTTGTGCAGCAGGCACTTCGCCATTTTCGGCAGCAGCAGCAGCCTTGGCTGCTAATGCAGCGGCTCTTTCTGCTTTCTTCTTTTCTTTCTTTTCCTTCTTTGGATTCACTTTTTCTACTGGCTTAGGTGCAGGGTAAGCTAATTCTAATAACTTTTGTGATTCAGGATCTTCCCAAGCCTTGCGCACAGGGTCTAACAATTCGTTGATAGCAGCAATCACACCTGCCTTCAAATCTCCTGGATGCACCTTCTTATCAGCAAAATCCTTTTCTAAAGCTTCGTAAGTGTCAAAGACCATGTTGCCACCGTATTGTTCAGGGCGAATAGCAGTAAATGTAGGCTTGTTTCCATTCAATGACTTGAGGGGGAACCAAACATTTTTGATGAATGCTAAAAGACCGTTGTCGACAATGTTGCCTTCCTCACAAAATGCCTTTTTGATCTTCTTTTGTACATCTTTGGCGCTGTCTAAGAAATCAATCTTGGAATCGGGATCGGAAGCAGACATTTTGGAACCGGTCAATCCAGGCACCATTGTATTCATCAAGTGAGCACGCTTCTTATAACCGAGTTGAGGCAAGTACTTTTCAGCCATTACGAAAATCTTTCGTTGATCAACACCACCAAATTGAGCGTCAACCTTGAGGTGCTCTTCATCAAGAGCCTGCATACCTGGGTACAAGAGACCAGACAAAAGAGGAGAGGCTACTTGTTTGACAACTTCAGCGCCTGCCTTCTTGGCATCATGTTCTGTAACCAGAGCAGAAAGTCTAAAGTTATCCATGGTATATTCTTTGCTTAATTGGTAGCTGGAGCCAATAACGAACTTGAGTTTTTCAATAGGCACACCGAGTGATTTAAGAACGGTCTTGATCATATGTTCATAGTATTTGGCACGGTGCTGTACAAGTTCTAAAGGTGCTTTCATGTTGTCTAAAAAGGCGTGAATGTCGGCCACAAGAATTGTCATCTAGAGTATGGTATCCTTATTAATTCCTTTTCTCTTATATATATCCTTTCTTTGCTGTATTTTACCTCAACACCAGCTGATAAAAAGTCTGCGATTTTAGTCATTGGCACAAAGTAACCAATGTGAGGTCTGCCAGTGGGAGCAGTACCCCAGTACATTTTCAGGTCGCGCTCGGCAAGAATCTTTTTAATGTCGTCAGCGCCAAGGACTTCTTGAAGGTTGCGGGTAATAAGTTCGTATTTTTGCTCGGGTGTAAGAGACATGGCTGGTTGGGATAAAGAGAAGAAGAGGGAAAAAATTATGACTCACCTTGAAGTGTTCCTTTTTTTGTGAAACACCGAGACAAAGCCAAGCCACAGAGGCTGTCTGCGGTCAAATCAAGAGAGGTGCTCTGAGCGTTCTTTTAGTTTCCGCGCGCACATGACAGGAGGTTGGTTTTGAAGCAGTTGACATTGTTATTGTCTTCTCATTCTTTGCTTCAATAAAAGAGCTTGAAGAAGCAAAATCTGAAGTTATCTGTAATCAAGAGGCTCTCTTGTTTATTTAGAAAAGGATAAATATAGATCTCTGTCATGTACAACCTTAAAATGAGGGTGATGTATTGAACACTCTAGCCTAATTCCCATGCATATCACCATCTTTTTCTCTACCTCTTGTTCTTCTTGGTTCCTGTCTCTTCTACTGTCACAAAAGACTAAAAATTAAAATTCCAAGCAACATTCTTCCTTGTCTCTATTTATGCTCCATTTGCTATTTTGTTTCTTTTTGTTCTTACATTCCAACTTTTTATACCTACTATGAAGATCTCTGCTCTCATCCTCTTTGCTGTCGGTACCTTCTTGCTCAATTCAAACGTCGTTGAAGCTCAAAAAAAGAAATCTACCTGCTGGAACTCATGCTTTGCTCGTGAAACAGCATGCCCCGCAGGTTTTGAACCAAAGGCACGAATGATTGGTCTTTGCTGGTCTTGCTGCAGACTCTAAATGCTCTCCAATTGAACACATATTAATAAATGAAATGCTCATTTTCGCTTTATACGCGCAACAAAAAAAAAGTGTTTATAAAAACAGGGACGTACAACGAGCCAAATGAAAGTTGTATTAAGTCATGTGTCATTCTGATATTATTTACTAAAGACAAGTTTTTGGGTTTTGATGTAATCTATCAAACCCCTTCACCAAAAATTAATAAGGGAAACAATGTTAAGGGTATATGATGTAAATCAATGACAATAGACTCCATTTTAAAATTTAAAACCCAAACACGGTATACAGTGGGTACACGGAACGCGCGTCTTGTGTGTGAGTGTGAGTGTGTGTGTGTGGGTATGACAATAGTTTACATTAAATTAAGAAATATACATATCAAGTGTCTCCAAATAGTCTTAAATATGAAATAATAAAGAGAGAAAGAGAGAAAGAGAAAAAAGAAGATAAAAAAAGACAGCAGAGAGAGAGAGTGAAAGAAAGGACAATCTGCATAAACAACATTAGCTATTACCTCACCCCGCTCACATGAGCAAACGTGGCTTATTTTTGTATATAAATAGAGCATCATGCTATCTTTTTCTCACCTTTTTTCACTCGTAAAAAAATGTCGTTTACACCTAATCGTTTTGCTGCACTTTTGGGAGATGAAGAAGGAGAAGTTGATAAATTAGGCAACCTCAAACCTGCAGAAAAGAAAGATAAAGATCAACCACCTACTCGTCGCGAACAACGCAGAATTAATCAAAAGCGAGTTCCTGCTGGTAAGTCCATGTTTATACGCGTATGCATGGTTATTAACGTACCATAGTCTCACCTCCCTCAAGAAGAGAACAACGCGGTGGTCGTCCAAAAGATGTCGGACAACAACCTCTTGAAGAAAATACCAACCAGCCCAATATTGGTGCTATTAATAGTGAAAAGAGAGAAAAACTGGCTATCTGGAAAGAAGGCAGAAACAAGATATACGACCGCCACAGCCGTACTGGCATCTAGTAGGTTCTTTATATATATATATATATAAACTATTAATACTCATTTTCATTTAAAAGTGATAATGAAAAGAAAGTAACAATGGGTTGGGGTGAAGCTGGCACCTCCGAACTCCAAGGGTAAGAAAAAAAAACATCATGATTACGAAGATTTTTATTGAAAAAATTTTAGTGCAAATGACGTATTAGATCCCAAGGACCCAGATGCTCCGGAGACTGGTAGATTTAATGCGGATGAAACGACTGAGGATCATACCAAGACATTAGATCAGTATCTTGAAGAGCGAAAGTCATCTGGTCACTTTCCCACTCTCCCTGAACCACGTAAACCTAACGAAGGCGTGGCTGACAGCGAATTGAAAGAAGCGGTTCCATATCGTAAAGAATCTGATAATTACTTTGTTGGCAAGGTAAAATAACAGCGGATGAATAAATTTTCTCTTGTTTTCATATTTCTTCATGTGCTCAATTTCTTTTTCTTTTTGTTGTATAAAGGACGAAGCTGGTTCTAAAGCTAAAGGCAAAGCAAAGAAAGGTAAATCCTATCTGGAAATTGATCAGCCAAGTTACCGTCCATCTGGTGGTCGTAATGCTTCTGGTCGTCATAACCGCGGTACTCAGCGTGGAAAGCGTGGAGATCAAATCTCTGTCAACTTGTCTGATGATAGCGCATTCCCCATCTTGGGCGCTTAAACTTGTTTTCCCTCTTTTTTTCCTTTTCATATTGCTTAAAAAATAAAAAGTGCTGATGTTAAAATGCATAATAAAGAGTTTGGGAATTTCATGGTCCGATGTTATGTTTATTGTTTTATGATAGCAAATAGAGAGAGAGGGGAATATACATATAGATGTGAACAGTTCAATTTATTGTTGTTGTTTCTTTTCATCAGGAATAAATTCTTGACCTGCAACAAAGATAGGTTGTTCTTTAGAGATTTGAGCAGCGGGATAAGGTGCAACGATGACACGTTCTTCAATAGTATCCATACTTGTCTCTTGTTGGACACGATGAGTGTAAGAATGAATAGCAAAGGCAAAATGAAGCTAAAGTTATATGTTTAATATTGGTTTGTGATCTTATTAGTATTAACCCACCTTCAGGAGCATATTAATAGCCATAGCTAATGTGACAATCCATGCGCTTGAAATATAAATAGATTCACATGTATTCATGTCTAATTCATCATCCTTGACTTCACTCACAATTTCCTTGCAAATTTCATGATCAAGACTGAAGAGTAAGACGGCACTGGCTACCGAAAAGAAGGTATGTAACACAAGGTCTGCCCAATAATAAATGGAGAAGAATTTAAGATGTTTAACGTTATTCTATAAATAAAAAATACAAATAAGTACTGCGCACACACATTCATTTATCATTGACCCTTATTTACTTTAATGACACCAATAGCACCTGCTAAACAAGCAAAACCAGAGAGATAGGAGTAAACAGTCAAACCAAAGACTGCACCCATATCAGCATCTTCGAATTCATCCGATAATGCAGTCAAGGTTAAAGCACCATAAAGATGACTAATGGTGCCCAAGACGGCTAATAATAAAGTTGCAGTTCTATTACATATGAGTATTGTCATTCTTTTCATTATTATGTGTGTATTTACTTGAGATTGATACAGAAACAACAGTGACTAAGCATTTCTTGGTTAAAAATAAGGAAAAAAAGAGAAAACAAAAAGGGAATAAGAAAATCATCTTTACACTGTTTGCATTTTAAATTCAGATATTTATTAACCAATCATTTCTTTCTTACGTCTTAGGCCATAAATTGTGGACTTATAGGCAAAATTGGGCTATTGTTTATCTTTTGGCCACTTGCGCCCGATTTCATCTCTTGCTGTGCTTGCTTTGAGAGTTTTGACTTGACTGGCTTTGGTCTGTGAGTATCTACAGCGTCAATATCAACCTTGTATCGCTTCTCTTCGCATCCGTACGCCTTGGGAGACAATTCGATCACAGTATGAAGAGGTATTTTGATATAGGGCAAATCTTCATGCTTATAGTTCATAAAGTAAGCATAGATACACCTTAGAATAGCTTGATGACCAATGATCAATATGTCTCTTTGTCTCTCGAGGTCCATGATGACAGGTTCTAGTCTAAGGACGACATCCCTATAAGACTCACCTCCTCTGTAACGGTAATTGAACTTGTCATCATCACGACAAGCATAATCCTCAGGATACTTCTCTTCAATTTCCTCATAGGTCATTCCATCGCACACACCAGCATCCAGTTCATCTAATGCCTTTCTACTCAGCTTGGGATAGTTTAGACCTTGACTGGTCTGGATTGTTCTTTTTAAAGTCGAGGTCCAGACGACAAGCTGTTTGTCACCCAGATGAGTCTTGATGAGCTCGGGTAGTTTTTTAGCGTAAAGTAACCCCCTTGGGGAAAGTTCAGAGTCACCACCGATTTTACCTTGAAGGTTGAACATGGATTCACCGTGTCTGGACATGTATATCTTTCTTGGTTGGGTATGGAGGTTCATGAGATAATATACGATCCTTGACTCGAGGTAACCACGGATCATGTTGATGATGACCTGGGATCCGGCATTTATCATTTTGATATAAGTCAGGTCCTGCTCCTGGATGGTTTCATACTGCAGCTTGTAGTGATTAATGCGTGAGATAAAATCTGAGGCGGCCACTTCTGGGTTCATGTTGACATAGTCGGGGGAACTCAGCTTGACTTGTTTGATATTGTCCATAATGATGGCTTCATCTTCACAAAACGATTCAATAAAGAGAACCTGAATGTTTTCCTTTGACAGCACTTCAAGAATATGTCTTCTCCTTTGTTTCGTGCTATTAGTTGCATCATAGATGGCCACGATACCATCCTCTTGATTAAACCATCGAATCATGTCTGCAATAGCTGCATTTGCAGATTCCTTTCTTTGATGTAATCCAGAAGTGTTGCTAGGGTCAAAAAATAAATGATCTTGCTTTGCCCCGAATAGTTTTCGACGATAGTTACCAACATTGAACACTTTGGTATGGATACCTAACCATTGTAGGTATCGACATACTAATAAACGAATTAATCCATGTTCCCATATTTATACCGTATCATGATTACCCTTTTGTGATATGTAGGTTTTACCTCTTCCAGGTAAGCCTACCATCTTGATGATATAATGATTTAACGCTTTTGTTTTTTTTATTATATATAATTGTGTTTTACCACGCATGCTAAACGTAGATCTATTTTTACAATTAGTTACCATGACTACACTAATAATTCATTGATGCTTTTTTTACTTGAAGTTGTGTGTTGACTCATTATATGTATGTATATTTTAAAAGAGCAAAGGAGGGGAAAGAAAAGAGAATAAAAAGCCAATTTAATTTAAATATGAAAAATTCATCGGCTGACAAAGCAGTTATTACACAAGCCTAACTTCTCTTTATCGTGTCCTTTTTTTTGTATATTTTTGGATTCGCTTATTATGCAAAAGCCAGAAATAAACAGCTCATTTTTTATGCTGTTTTTTTTTTCTGCTATTTCTCAAATCATCTTGACTTCATTCACGACTTTAAAATGTGGGGTTAAACACATGCTATTATCGGAATTATCCGTAAACATCCGATATACTCCTATTCTTTTCTAAAAAATGCCCTTCATCACTCCTTCAGGGTTGGGTTCCTTCCCAATATATGCTCTACTGGTCTAATTTTGTCAACGTGACCGTTTACTTGGCCTAGGATGTGTAGTCTAGACAAAGGGAATCACAAAGACTCTCATAGACTTTACCAGCTCAAGTCAGCTCATGACGCTTTTTTCCAACTCATCGCATGATGCAGGAAATTCTCACCATTTCTATCTCTATGATAAAATAGTAGTTCATTTTCATACTATGTCTTAGAAGCTCTTGTCTAAGAAAGCACACACACTAGAAATCATGCTTTTTTTTTCATTTGCAAACATTATCAAATTTCATGCGTGTCGTTCACCTGAAAGAAGCGGGTTTCTTGTACTAAAACATGTCTTTCGATAAAAAAAAAAGCTCCAGTACGTGTGTATCCTATTCAATCTATTGCAACTGACACGATTTTTTTTAAAAAAAGAGAGAAAGGGGATAAAAATACAATACTAGTCGAAAGTTGGTAATCATGGCAACAATCCTGTTACTTTTAAATTACGAGTCACTAAAACTTTTTTATTTCTTTCAAGTGTCAAATATGAGTAACCTAAAGAGAAGAGCGCCTATAGACGAACAAGAAGACGAAAAACCATTGAAGAGATCACATAAGCAAACAGAAGAAGAAGAAGAACAAGATTCAGACGATGGCCTTCAAGTAAGTCGTCTTTGTGTGTGTTTGTGTGAAACACCTTTATTCATTGTATTGTTTAGGAAGTAGTCGATGTCGATTTTGACTTTTATAATCCAGACGAAATAGACTTTCACGCCTTAAAGAAGCTGCTTACTCAACTCTTTTCTTCTGATGCTGAGCTCATCAATCTGAGTGACCTTGCTGACATCTTGATTGAAGAAAATCACGTTGGAACAACAGTCAAAGTAGACGATCAAAAATCAGATCCATACGCTATTCTTAGTGTCATCAACCTTCAACAGCAAAAGGTATACATGTGTATATACTATAGAATCGATGCTGACACACGTATAAAATAGGATAAAGAAGGCATTCAACAACTATGCAGTTACTTACTCAACAAGTGTCCAAAGAAGAACGAACCCTTACATCAGGCAGTGAACGAGATACTGAATCATAAACAGGTCGGTTGGGTCGTGTCTGAAAGATTTATCAATATGCCAGTAGAAATCATGCCTCCTATGTATGCCATGCTTCAAGAAGAGACAAAAAAGGCAGTGCAGCAGAATGAACCTTATTCATTTGAATGGTACATGTTCATTTCAAAGACCTATAGAGAAGTCGCTTCTTCCATAGATGACGAAGAAGAAGGAGAAGGAGAAAAGGCTGGCAGCAGTAAAAAGCCAGTCAATAACGAAACCTTTTATTTCCAGTCTGAAGATGAGATCATTGCTAATTATGCAGAGTATCAGTTCGATTATACATTTACAAACAGCGAAAAGGAACAGGCTGCAGATTCTAGACGAGCATTCTCTGACTTTGGCATTCAACCCGCTCGCAGGCTATTGTTTGTGCATCAATCCAAATTTGATGATCTGGTAGCCGAAATATCAAAGACGTGCTCCTCAACAGTACCTCAATAAATGTACATACAATAAAGTTTATTTGCTATATTATCTTGATAGTGTTGATGTCCAAGTCCACACCTTGACTGTATGATCATAACCTGCGCTTACAAGTCCCACTTCTGGATTGAGCACAAGGGACCGAATCATTGCCTTATGTCCAAGCAGGGTATCCACAACTCGACCCGACTTTGTCTCTATGACCAAAATCGAATGATCATCTCCTCCCGATGCATAAAAGTATAAGCCAGAGGGATGCCACACGTGACGCTTGACCATGAACTGGTTGTCTGTGCCTTGAATATAGTAGTTTTGCAATTGCGTTGACTCACCCAGGGCAAACAAGATCGTTCTTCCGCTCACATGATCCGTCGTACACAGCACGTACTGACCATCAGCCGACACAGAGAGGTGTACAGGCGAGAACGAGACCCAGTCATCGCCCATGGTATTCATGTTGACCCGGCGCTGGTGCATCTCGGGTAACTGGATATAATGTAAATAATTATCATCCCGCACTCCCACAATCAATAGACTGTCACTTGCAAAACAGATCGTCTCGACGTTACCCACGAATGGACCCAGCTGTCTCTCAAGCGCATACTTGGGTAGTCCGTCATCATTGACTTGTCTGTAGATGCACACCGTTCGGTCATATGAGGCTGTTGCTATGTACTGCCCTTGACCAGGCGAGAATAATCCACGCACGACATACTTTTTGTGGTCCTTAAATACTTGGTGTACGCCTGATGTTTCAACCGCCTGTCCAAACTCAGGTTCAAAGTACGTGTCAACAAGCACACTGGTGCCGTCCATGGATGTAGTGAGCATCAACTGAGGGTATCTCGGATGAAAGTCGATGCTCAGAACGGGTGCCTGGTGGTGTCGGTAGGTCCGTGGTGATAGTTCGTGATGACTCAGGAATGAACTGATCTTGACCGTCTTGTCAATTGAACTAGTTGCAAGAGCTTGGGTCTGAGGTTCGATCGCAACAGCTAAAATGTTGGAGTAGTGAATGTCATCATAACTTCTGGTTAGCATATTAAAGTAACGTTCATCTCCATCAGCTAATTCGTTTGTTCTAAATTATAATAAGCAAAAGGAAGGGATTGTGCATTCTCAATATTACCTTTTGATTTGTAATTGTGACATTTGACGTGCCAACTGTTCAGTGTCTACAGCGTCATCTTGTTCTGCTAAATCTAACTGTCTTCTAGCTTCTCTCCTGAACGCTTCTGCTGATTCCATATAGCCATGATCGACTAGAAACTTTAACACTGACGCGTGAAGTTGGACAGAATGAGACATTTAATAAAAGAAGAAAAAAAGGGAAATGCTTTTATTTACTCAGATATTACACATGAAAAAAAAAATTTAATGCATTTTATATTCACACTTGTCTTGAATAGTACCATGTTGACCGTCTAATTTGAAGTCAATGATGATATCAAGATCTCTAGGGTTTGTTTGATTAGGCGCACAGCTCACTTCACCTTCGATACTCTCGCCTTCCTTCAAGGTTAATGTCTCGGGTGTGTAAAAGACAGTTTGCTTCCAATGTGTGTATTTGGCATGTGGACCTGTAGAAAAGTTCACGGGCTTATGGCAGTGAGTGAATCCGATATCAAACCAAGCAAGGAAGGCATGAGCATAGTCATCACGTGTGGCTGTAATCTTGAAGGGTGCCTTGAATGTCAAATCGGCTTTGGTGACTGTGGCAATGTCGATCTCTTTGAACGGACAAGCTGTGGAGACCACGTTGCGAGCATCAACCACGTCCACAAGAGGTTCCTTTAAGGCAAGATTTTTGATAGAGGAGTAATCAAAGCCATAGACATTGTCCCAATAATGAATCTTTTCTTCCTTATAGTCACCATCTTCAATGGCTGCAATGTACATGGTGGCTTTATCAGGGAAGATCATTCCTCCGGGTGCCTACGTTTTTGATATAAGCCTCATGATAAATAAAATTTTATACAACTTACCAAATACTTGTCTCTAGCAACAAGAACAGTGTCAAGCATAGACTCGTATAATAAAAAGTATCCCATCCACTCAGAGATAATAATGTCTACCTTATCAACAGGCAAAACAACTTCTTCCATTTTACCTTGGATAAGTGTAACCTTGTCATCCAAATGATTGTCTTTCACAATCACACGAGCTTGATGAATGATATTGGACATATCGATCTGAAAAATATAAAGATCAATATTCATCTTTATATGATTATAATGTCCTTACACCATAAACATGCTTAGCTCCAGCCTTGGCAGCAAACATAGAAAGGATACCAGTACCACAGCCAACATCAAGAACAACCTTATCTTTGAACAGATGCTTGTTGTTGTAGATTGAGTTACGATAAGCTAAAGTACGGACTTCATCCTTTAACATTTCCTCGTGAATACCTTTGTAGGATATTAGTAAACAATAATAGACTTGTCTCTTTTACGTTACCAAAGTGAGCATATGAATCAAAATAATAATCCTTGCTTGTCATAGTCTCGACATTGTGGGAAGGTGTAGATGCAGCCATTGTTGATCAATCTACTTTTAAAAGAAGGAAAAAAAAAAAAAAAAAAAAAGAAAGGGGGAAAATTTTGATACGTTTTTAAAAAAATACAGTCACCCGAAATTGATTTCCGGACAAAATATTGAAGCGTTGAACACTACATGCACCAGAAAATACACCAGAAAATAAGCTAAATAATGTAAATACGAATTATCATAATTACACGTGTTCTTGAATCTTGGTTGATCAAACTGGCAACATAAACATGAATAAATAACAGCATTTCTTTTTTATCTCTTCTTAAAAATAAACAATTCAAGATGGTTGAATAGTTTTGTTGGGTGGTATCATAAGTAATGAATAGAGGAAGCGCCTGTAGAATTAGTCTAACTCCTGGTGTATTTTCTGGTGTATGTAGTGTTTCCTATGTAGGTCAATACAAGGCAAACGGGAAAATAACGCTCTATGGCACTCATCGCCTAGAGATTTTATTACTTGAGACATCGTCTCATTTCAGGTCACTGATCGCTCCAAGATATCATTTGACCATCACAAAGGGCTATTTGGAGGGTTGTCAATGTTAAAAAAGATTGCAGACACGTTTTATTTTGCCTCGACCGACCAGTTTGGCCAGATTAAGGTCTTCTTTACTCAAGCTGCTGGTACAAATATATAATTCTACTAAAAAAAACTTGTAGAGCATCGTTTCTCTACCCCTCCTTCGGAAGCATTAGAAACAATTGTCAATCCAAGCATTTTAAAGTTAACTGAAGAAAACGATAAAACTGGGGTGTATCTTCTTGATCCCTTCTTCAAAATAAAACAATATAATTTAAAAATGCGAATTATTAATGGTTTTATTGAAAAGTTTTTATTGAAATAAACCATTCACTGTATATTAATTCTAACGACGAGGTCCACCGCCTGTTCTGACTTCAGGGAATTTTAAAGGAACAACCAATTGAGCCTTCTTTGCTGATTTCGTACCAAGTTCACGACATTCCTCTGTACTTGCTTTATCTATCTTACATCCTAGTGTCTTGAATAATGATGTGATCTTGATGGGCTTGAGTAAAAGATCTTTGCCTAATTGATCAATCACCACGCTATATCCAGAGACAGAGAGGATGAGTGTAAACATGTATAAGAGAAGTTTATCTGCCATAACAGGTGTACGTCTATGAGTAGAGGATGAATTCAACGAATTATTTAGATATGATATAACTTACGTATTAGATTCTGTGTATCTTTCAGCAAGCCCATCTAATATTATGCTCGAAGGATTCTTTAGTGCTGTCTCTACCTTTCTACGATCTTTCAAGTCTGATGCACGCACACGGACGTAATATGCCATGAGAATATTGATATACATCAACGTGCGAACACGCTTACGATCCTTCTTTCCTGAAGCTGCAATGATGGCCATCAGACGATCATTGATGAATTTAGAGTCACGATAAGCCAGATGAGACTTTACGCCTTCTAATGATGTTTCCTTTAATAATTCCTTGGGATTGATTGAGTTGAGCTCTTCATCTGTCACAATCGATGACAGATCATAAGCTTCCTCAGGTGACTCAGCTTCGATGTTGTGTTTGGGAACAGGTAATGCCGTTTCCATTGATTTCTTAAGTTCGTCCTTCTTGGGTATGTTGGCTGTTGATTTACCAATCTCTGAATGCAAATTATCCATTTCGTCTGCCAACTGCTCACCCGTAACCAAGTTGCGTTCATCGCTATTCAGCTGTTTCTTGGCCTTGACTGTACCGAAAGCCAAACCGAGAGCAGCACGGGCTGCCATACCACGGGCCGTGCTTCCTTGTACGTTCGATTCTGATTGTAAGGCCTTTACGGTTCGATTCATTCTCATGATGGGTGCATTCGTGATACTAAGTGTATTCTCTTTCTTGGAATAAACACCAACAAGATACTTACAGTGAGTGTCAATAGCATCTCGTCCGAAATTGGAGCCAGTGTATATCACTTTTTCTGTTTCGCCGGAAATGACTCGTTGTTCAGCTTTTTTGTCTTCTTGTTCACGTCTGTGAGGTGTATAAATCAAGTCAGAGGGAGGCTTTGTACCAGGAAAGGCCACTAAAAGAAGAGAGGGTCATTAGTTCTTTTTATTCAAAATAAGTAAAAAAAAAAAAAGGTTACCCAAGTAAGGTGGCTCTACATCAGTTTGTTTTTCAGCAACTACGATTTTAACATGACGTGAGGATTGTTCGTCAGAATGCTTTCTCTTTCCCATTTTTTAATCTAATCTCTAATAAAGGTTTCCCTTTCCCTGTAGTCAATTTTAAAAATGAAAGGCGGTGGCTTAAAAGCAGTCCTTTAAGCTGTGTGTCCTACACAGCTGCATTTCCAGCTGGGGCCAAATAAAATGAATGAATCAAACAAGCAATTATTATCATTAAATTTAATTATTATTTATTAGTATAATAGATAATCCATTACATGATTGTACATCCTGTTGCTGCGCTTAATGTATCAGTACCACTAAACCCAGAAGCCATCAGGTTGACTGCACTTGCTGGATCCATAAAGGAACCAGCCATAGTGTTTAAAGAATCACCATTGAACTGACTCAAATTATTCAAAAGATTCGAGGAAGAGTCAAATCCAAACTGAGATGGATCAAAATTGAATGAAGCATCCGTATTAAAAGACTGCTGAGTGGGATCAAAGTTGAAAGAAGGGTCAGTGTTGAATGACTGTTGGGTTGTGTCCATAAAGTTACTAGGATCCATATTAAAGTCTGCTCCAAATGAGCTACTACTGCTATTGTCATTAGAAGAAAAGCTAAAAGCGGAGGATGTGTCACTGGTAGGAGTGGTGCTTTCCAACTGCTGCTGTATGATTTGCTGTATTCGCTGTTGTTGTTGTTTCTGAATATTTTGTATGTATTGTAAAACCTGTTGTTGCTGAATGTGAGGATTGATGAAAGATGGCATGCTGAACGATGTCTGCTGTGGACGGTTGAAAGAATGTTGTTGCTGCTGTTGTTGTTGTGGGTTATTATATGCCTGTGGACGTGAATTAGAATACGCCTGCGGACGTGCATTGTGTACCTGTGGCTGAGTGTTATTATATGATTGTGGGTTGGTATATGACTGTGGCCGTGGGTTTATATATGGATTCTGTGCCGATGGATTGGTATACGTATGAGTTGGGTGCTGAAAGCTATTTGGACGACGTGGTAAGGGAGGACTCATACTCTGGGGACGAGGATTCAATGCAGGCATGGTAGAAGCTCGTTTCTGCTGTGATGAACGCGATGAGTGTGGATGAATCTGTTGTTTTTGTTTCATTAAGAGCTCCTTTAACCGCTGTTCTTGTTCTTTGATATGCTTTGCTTCGATCTTCTTTACATACTCTGTTAAAAGTTCACTCTGTTCTGGCATCGAATAACCGACAAATCTGTTGGTGATGAGCAGTATATCATTATCAGGTACCTTAACGCCTGCACCTTGATGATAAGCGGTTAAGAGTGTTTTTCTGAAACTATTGTCTTCTGCAACTTTGAAATATAAGTTTGTTGATAGCAAATTGAAAACAAGGGCGTATTTTGCATTGGGGGTATGAAAGTACCTTTTGATGGTTCTCATCATCTCAAGATCAATGCTATGAACGCTTTCAACATTCAACGTGACCACAAAACAGATGATGTAGGGTGAAGCCAGGAGATTCAACTGGTTGATGATGTCGCCTGCGTTTTGCTTTGTGATGTTTTCATCTGCTGCATCATATAAGCGATGTGGATCCATTATGTGATATATGCCCTTATCAGTAACCAGTTCGACGATCTTGGCTAGCCTGTGATAGGGACCAAAGGTGAAAGTCTTTACTGTCCTTGAGCTGAATGCTTGTGTAAGCGTAGATATGCCAATCCTTGAAACACCCACCAAGATAATATTGATTTTAGGCTTTTGAATATTCATAACTGATACAACAATGAAAAAGAGGAAAGAAAAAGAAAAAATAACGATTGAGGCGCAGGGGAAAAGGTGGATCTATATGAGAATACTTGTGTAATCAAAGCGTGGATCTTTGAAATCACAACAAACCTCTTTATGAAATCTCTTGTTGATTTGACACAAAATATAAGTCTTTTCTAAAGTATATTGTAGAATATATCAAGTTTGTATAAAACAGAGAGATGTTGGTTTTTATAAAGTGTAAAAGATCAGTGTACAACTGGTGGAACTGAGATGAAACTCAAAGTACATGTGTCACCTAGTTGTATGCTTTTGGCTATTTTAATATGTACTTCTTTCCTGGTACTTTACCAGTAGCAGCATGATCCTACTTATTGTAGCACTTGTATGAAAGACAGAATCAAAGGATCATAAATGATCACAGTAAGAGTATAACAAAGTCAGCATGTGTTCACAATAAAAAGTAAAATTAGGATAGCAAAGAAAGGATCGACAGTGTGAATAGCATTGTTTACCCATATGCGCCTTTCGTTCTCTTTATTGTCTCTGAATAGACGCCGTTTACTTTATATGAAAAGATTCACAAATAACTTTATACAATATATATTAAAAATGAAGTGAGTGTTTAAACAGAGCCATATTCTATATACATTTAAAGGTAAATGACTGACTTTGTAATCTGTGATCGGGTCAAAAACGTCATCTTTAATAAGATCATACTTCTCTTGTTATGCTTTAAAGTTGATGTAGCGTTCTTTTTGTACAATAAAAGTTGTACATGCGAAAGAGATAAAAGAATAATCATCGTCATGTGACATTAATTACTTTTTATTACAGCTGAGTGACGGTGGCTACAAAAAAGACTCACTAGACAGCGTGTGAGTTGCAACTTTTTTGATAATCATACCTGAACATTGTTCCTAAACTAAAAAAAGAAAAATAAAGGGGGAGGGGGACATTAAGTAGATGTCTAAGGGTTTCATGACCTATTTTTTGCTCTCCTTCTTATGAAACGACTCTTTATTACTTCTATTAAACAGTACATCCAAAGTAAGAATAGCTTCGTCTTACATGATGAATAAAGTCAATTAGCAGTAATGGATGACCAAAACGTGGCTCTGAGTAACGACCCCTTTTTGAAAGCAATGGTTAATTTTAAGTTTGATATTTTTGGGGGGGAGAATTAAGGGATCTCTCATACGGAAACAACAAAATGTGTGTTCAAGAATATCCAACTACCCCACTATTTGCTGTCTTCTAAATAATATACATAATCACAAATCGGTCTTTCTTTAGTGATAAGAGCTGAACTACTTACAAAGGAAGGAAGCAAGATTGATTAATGACGATGCTCTTTTTCTTAATCACGCGGATCAAACAGAAAATGCCATGTTGAAGATGAGTCATATCGTCTGCGGTTACGGGTAAAGTTTGTTTTAATGTAGGATTGGTAAAAACACAAAGATTTTATATGTACGAAATAAAGAATGCAGGATTTTTAAACAGTAATGAACATACACATACAGCAATGAAGGGTATAACTAATAGCATCGACTATGGACATTCATCGGTAGATTTGAAGAAATTGAAGAAATGGATCGTGGTTGATAATTTAATAATTTCAAATGCTGAAGAGGTTTCGTTTTAGTATTTGACGCTCGTGACATGATCAATCCTCGAATGCCTATTGCCATGTTAGTTTTTATATAAAACGAAAAGGGGCTTTACTTACTGTAAATAAATAAAAAGATAAGTTTCATGTATTCAAATGTATTTATTTCGTTTACCTTAGATATGTAAATGCTGCTGTGCCAAAGACTGCGCCAACGTATAATCCAACTGCATTCAACTTGAGTGTATTGTACATCATTTTAAAAATAATAAGAGAGAAAGAAAAGAGAGAGAGAGATTAAAAGGTTTTTATTTAAATACACAAAAGAAATATTTCAAACTCCCTTTTGTAGTGTGTGTATGTGTGTATGAATTCATCTCCCAAAATAGCTTCGAAACAAGTTATTTCCCTTTTTACACTTGATAATAATAAATATCATAAATATGCATCTTAATGCATTGATTATCATTTAAAATAGGCGCAGATGTAAGCAAGATGAAGATCAAGTCAAAAGAACAATGAGGACAAGTTCGTGTGAAAAATACTACCAATAAAAGGCAAGCCCCAACCCACAGATACCGAACTTGTAAGCCCTAATTTGGTACACTTTTCGAACTCAATAGACCGTCAAGGTCAAAATACTGTTCTTTCTGTACAGTCTCTAGCTTTGCAATGAACTATTAAATGACTTTTTATCACAAAGATGGAAGGAGGGGCATCTTTGATGATGAAGAAAATGAAGCAAACCAGTACGATGATATTCCTTCATTTCCGCCTACAAAAAAAAATAACAGACTTTGAGTCGCAGTCAGTCGAGAAACCTGATGTTAATATGACTGGAATGAGCTTCAAAAAAAAAAAAAGAAAGAGAAGCTGAATACAATATATGCACATACTAGAATCGATACATGTATTTCTTCTTCCTAAAACAGAAAAGTATGAAACAAGAGGAAAAAGACCCAGATAGCTTCGTGTTTCACAAGAAAACAAACGTTGTTATCGTATTTACCCTATCAATACTTAATCTTATGGGATTACTCTAAATCTACACTCTTAGGATGAATAATACAAAGAAACTGACCACAATACATGTTATTATTGGTCAAGTAATACTCCTGTTTGCATATAAAATGATGATGTTGTAAATAATGAATTCTTTCTCTTTCTTTTTTCTTGTCCTTTATAAAAAGACTTATCGGCATACATCTGCGTCTCATTATTACCCTCCTGGAGTTTCATAGCTATGTCTTTGAAAAAGACGTTGATATAACAGAAAGCGACATCGTCGTAAAAATCTGGGCGCCAATCTTGGGGAGATTGTTCAGAAGAACAGATCTTAGGACAAAGTGGTACGTAATAATATATCTATTTGACACCGAATTCATCTGTTATAACAAATTATTTAGGGGAGAGAGTGTCGGCGATTCCCATAATGCTTCTAGAGACCCAGGTTTTAAAGTGGACCTAAGAGTTGTCAAGGACACCATGTCCAGAAGAAGAAAGGAAGCCGATAACGCTAACGTTGAGATTGCCAGATTCAACCCTAGCATGATCAAGATCACCAATGACAGGACGAAACTCCTCATTGAAAGCAAGACACTTCTGGACAAGCTGATCAAAGAAGTGCCATATATATCTCAAAGCATTGCCATCCCTGGCTTACAGATAACAGGTACATCAATTTTTACGAAATAAACAACTTCTCTAATTTCCAATTATTTTGTAGGGAGCAGAGTGACTTTGTTCTCCCTGGAGTTAGGAACAAACAGACTATATGTTGGGGTGAAGGAAGGTGTGGCGGTCATTCCCAACCATGTTGCACGGATCAAGGAATTTAGAGAAGTAATCATGTTGCTATATAAAATCAAAGTAAGTATAGAAAAGTTATGTGATACAATCAAGTGTTCTAATGAATGCAAAAGAATGCAACAATGGATATTGTAAGCTGCAACTTAATGAACAATGATTGCGGCAGCGACATTGACAATAGCAGCAACAACAACAACAATGATAGGCCAGCTTCTTGGACTCGAGGAACTTGGGTTCCTCCAAACACGTACAAGAAAAAAAGGTTGTCAAGTATACCCGATGTACTGTATTTTTGGGTTTAAATTGTAGCATATAAAGACATTATATATTTTATCACTTCTCAAATACGAATTGTCTTTATTGATTTCATTTTTGGCACCTTTTAAATTTTCTGCATCATCGCTTTAATATGCTGTACATTAGAATAGGAATAATAATAAATACACTATGCCTTTTATAATTATTACAATTCATAAACAGTTCAGATAGTTAGTTGAAGCATGTAGTTTCATTGAACCATCCCTTCATTCAAAGATTTCAGGACCTATTCGAGTTTCTGCTGGCATTAATCCGACTAATGGTGATGACAAGGTCCATATTTGGTAATCACAACTTTTACCGCAGCTTTATTATTTTTCTCTCTTTTTCTCTCTTTCTCTTTATAAAAACAAAACAATGGTTTGCAAAAAGTGTGAAAAGAAGTTAATTGCAGTGGCTGCACCAGACACATGGAAAGAAGGATCAAATAACGCAATTGGTAATTACACGTCTTTCTTTCTCTCTTTCATTTGGAAATATTGACTTTTTTTTTTTTAAATGTAGCTGGATCTTCTGGAAGAAAGATCAATCAAAACAAGTTGTTATCAAAATCTGCAAAAGCAAAGTAAGCAAGGATATCACAAAAAGATAAATATGATAACATTTATAATAGTCGCTTTAATCCTTTAGAAGGCAAGTGTAAATTATGTAAAAACAGAGTTCATCAGACCAAAGCAAATTATTGTCAAGGTAAATCAAATATTATCATACTTAAACATCATTCACATTATATTCCTAGATTGTGCATATAAAAAGGGTATTTGTGCCATCTGTGGAAAGCAAGTATTAGATACCACTAATTACAAACAGTCTTCAAAGTAAAAATATATATGCAGCATCACCCATTATTACACTTTTATCGCACCTTCATTATTGTTCAATTTTTTCAATTTAGATTTAATTACAAGCTTTTCTTGTTCTACAGTCATGGTCAATCTACCATTCAATCTACTTTAAAAAACACATTTTTATACAATAAAATAACAATTAAGCAATGCGTCATCAAAAGTTCCACAGATCTCTTGTCTGTCTATCATTTGGTCTGGATTTTTGTTGTTCATAGTAAAGTTGATCTCTCATATGAACTCATGTAACTTCACGAGTCATTTACAAAATAAGCAATCAATCAATTCAATAGTGTAACACAACTCATTTGGTCGGTTGAACTAGAACTTATTACCCTTTCCCTCTCCTCTCTTTTTCATTTTCCCCCTTTCTTTCCCCCCCTCTCCTTTTTTTATAGTCCTTTCTTTCTAGTTTTTCTATGTTTAACATATAAATAATAAAACTGAAAGAATAAACTAACAAATGTGGATCATTTCTCGAGTCGTAAGATAACCAGTCAAAGTATACGCACACACATTTATATCATGTTATTCATATATAAATATTCTTTTTCTTCATAGTTTGGAGAGTCACGGTGGACCCGAGCTATATTCTGTGTGATCGTTTTACAAGCACTATTTGCTATTGCATTCGAAGCTGTCATTTTTGTCTTTCACTCGAATGAAATTAATGTAATCAACAGTTTACGATTGGCAGTTGATTCCAATGATGACCTCAAGACAGCCTTTGCTAATGCTAGGTCCTTATTGGTCTATTTCATTTTATTCATGATTGCCCAGCTATTTACTGTGATATTAGTGATCGATGCTGTAGGCTAAAAAAAGGATAAGCATAGCATAGAAAACTAACGATGATATATAAAATAGATTTACCAAAGAAATACCATTCAACTTATTGCGCTGGTCGCTTTTGAATTAGGCATGACAGCATACTCTATCATCCAGTTTCATCAGTCTTCCACTCTATTCACGCAAGATGGTTCAAACGTGTCAACTGGCTTACATTACCTGGGCCAAGCTTATCATGATTCCAAGTGGGCAGAAATCACTCAGATATGTTTGATGATTGTTTGTACCTGTATATTCGTCTTTTTAGCTTATAAGCTCTATCTTGAGTTTGGTTGGCATATTTATAAAAAGATTGGAGCTGATTTAGCCATGCGAGGTATATATATAAGTATGTATAACAGGAAACTTATGTCATTGACTCTATATTGCATAGATCGTTACAAGATGTATCAAATCTTCATGATGCTACTCAAGTTCGATTTCTTCTTTTTCCTTGGATTTTCAATACAGTATTTAGCGTTATTGATCGTCGCATGGTGGCCAACCGCGGCAAGTAGTGGAGATCAAACAGGAATTGTCAAAGAATTGATAGAACACATTGTCCTGAGTTGTTGTATTTCAATCACAATGCTCGTATCTGCTTATTGGGGATTAAGAAGAGAAAGAAAGCCTCATATGTACATCTTTTTAATTCTTTGTATGGCGAGCATGGCGTACTATATTTATACTCTTGTCCAAATTGCTCAAAATCCTGTTCGATTCTTGGGTTCAAAAGCTTTTCTCACCTTCTTTTGTAAGTTCTTGTATATCTTTTAATAATCTACTAATCACATTGAAATAGTGTGTGTGGATATGGTACTTATTTTAGCATCTGTACCTATTGGTATTATATGTCTTCGAAACTTTAATCTTGGATTGATGAATCACAGTAAACAGATGGAATCCTGTTTATTATCCAGATAAACTGACTCTCTTTTTTTTTTTTTCTCTCTCTCTCTCTCTCTAGTTTCGCACGCTACTGCTTCTGCTACTTCAGCGCATTCAATGGCTCCTCTTGGTTTGGAAAAATCAAGTTCTACCAGGCGATGGTCTATTGAATAAGTATTCCTTTATTATCACACCCCCCTTATTGTTATTATTACTACTACTTACTATTAGCACCTTTTATCTTTTTTTCTCACTTTGTAAAGTTTATCGTAGAATAAAAAATCAACACTTTAATGTATTCTGTATGACGTAAATGTTATTGTTATGCAGGATTGTCTTATTTCAGGGCACACTTTTTTCTTTTTTTTCTTTTCTTTCTTTATTTCTCATGTCTCAAAGTCAACTCGATTATAGTCACGATCCTTCGCATGAATCATATGATCTGATCGTACGCAACGATGCTCCTTTTAATGCTGAACCAACACCACCAGATCTGGTAAAACATTATATTACACCTGAGAAATACTTCTTTTGTCGAAACCATGGACCGATACCTCTCCTTGATGAGAACGAACACACGGTAGAGGTCAGGGGTATAGGCTGTAAAGAAGTCAAAAGATTGAGTCTGAAAGAAATCAAGGATTATGAAAAAGTGTCGGTTATGATGGTGATGGAGGTAATTGAAGGGAATATATTGAACAACATTGACATATTCATCTATTCATACATATATATCTAGTGTGCAGTATGTGTATAGTATCAATAGGAATACATCTAATATCTTAATAGGGAAACAGAAGAGATGGCCTACACAGAGTAAAACATACAAAGGGTGTAAGTTCAAAAATCATACCGTGTTTCATCTTACTCATTCTCATAAAGGTCATCTGGGGCCCCTGTGCTCTTGGAAATGCAGTTTATAGTGGCTGTAGACTAAAGGACGTACTAGAATCTCTAGGCGTTACGTCCAAACTGGATAATTTTTCTAAATTGCATGTCGCATTTGAATCTGTGGAACAGGTAACCAACCACTTTTTTTTCTACCAATAGCTTAAATCCTAAATAAAGCAATATTATATAAAAAAGTGCGAAGAAGATAGGTGCTATGGATCCTCTATTCCTCTTGCAAAAGCACTGTAAGTCTTTTATTTATTTTAATACAACGTTAACTCTTTGTAGGGACGAGTTTGGTGATGTACTATTGGCATATGAGGCAAGTAACGATGATACTTTAAGAATTTGCAACATTGATTTCTTCTAATTCAGATGAACTATAAACCTCTAACGCGTGATCACGGTTATCCTATTCGAGTAGTCGTACCAGGTAACAAAACTTGTGTTTTTCTGTATTGTTACTAATTGGAAGTATAAAGGATACATCGGCGCACGTTCAGTCAAGTTTTTGAAATCAATCGTCATCCAAGACCAAGAGTCATCTTCCTTTTTCCAACAACGAGACTATAAAATACTTCCCGAGAGCGTAAGTGAAAAAACACATCATATCCTTTCTTCTGATCGATGTTGGATCTCTAGATAAACACCGAGGAACAAGCAAACGCGTATTGGACCAGATTACCTGCTATTGGAGAATACAATGTCCAGTCTTATGTTTGTATACCTGCTGATGGAGTGCACAGTGGACCCCGACCCAGTGAGCAAGTACAAGGTTATGCACTCTCAGGAGGTGGTAGATTTATTCAGCGTGTTGGTAAGACAGAAATGGTTGTTCAATAGCAGTTGATTTATGTTTGAATAGATGTTTCTGGAGATGACGGAAAGACATGGGTAACAGCTCAATTGTATCAGCCTGCAGCAGAAGGAAATAGCGTACATGTTTGGGGTTGGTGTCTCTGGACAGCTACTATAGAAACAAAGAGAAACGTGAGAATCGTTAGTCGAGCAGGTAAATAGAAAGCTGTTAAAAAGCCAAGTGATCTTATTTTATATATAGTGGATTCTGCTGGTAATATTCAACAAGAGTATCCTATTTGGAATTATCGCGGAGTGATGAATAACTCTTGGAGAACAGTAGAATCAAACAGATTGGAACAAGCAAATATTTAATGAAATTGTGTCTTGTTTATTATTCAAATAAAGTAAAATTACATGCATTAATATCGAAAAGAAGAAAAGAAAAAGAAAGAGTTTAGGATGTAGTTGTATGAATAATGATACAAAATAAAAAAAAAATCTATAGTGTGTATATAATATGATTAAAGAATATTTTTAACGTCTTGGCTTTCTGCGAAGGTAAACAAACATTAAAAAGACAATGCAGTTGAAGGCAAAGTAAGCAATGAGGATACCAAAGTTACGCCACTTGTGAGCTTCATCCCAGCCAAATCGAGTATAATAGAATTCTTTACCACTGCTAAAGGTACAGTAACCGCACATATCAGGTTGCATAGCATCAGGATTAGCAATATAACCAGGAGCGCCATAAGTAAAGTAATTCTTGGTGTATTCGCCACAGGTCATGTTGGGTGGAGGATGGAACTTGACAAGATCAGAATCAGTACATCGAACGGTGGTATCAGACAGTTCATTCACAGCTAAACCTTCGATATAGTAATGGAAAGGATCTATAAAATATATTAGTTATCTCTTCTTCTCTTTCTTTTGTAGTAAACTTACCAAGCCAGTACATCCATGCGCTCCAGAATCGAGGCATTGCTGCAGGAGATTGCATAAGACCAGCAAACAAAATAAGCAAGGACATGACCAAAGGATTGATGACAGCAGCCATCACAGGTGATTCGGAGAAAGCGGCAATGACAAAACCAAGAGAGACAGCCCAACAGACAAGAATACAAAAGGTGATGTAAAAGTAACCAGTTGCCTCTGAAGACATATTCATACCAGCTGTCCAATAGAATCCAAACATGAAACAGGCAGCAAAGATAAAGATGTATGGCAGTTCAACCAGGAGAGCAGAGATACCCCAAGGGAACCAACTGTAGTAACGTGAAGCGTATTCTCTTCTAAAGTATTGTCGTTCGGTAATAAACTTGGGTTGAGCAAGGATAATCAATGTCATGGCCATGATGAAAGTACTGAAGAGGGCAAAGAGCTTATTAAGCAAGTCAGAAGAAGAGTTTCCAAGCTTCCAAAAGGTAAAACCAGTGATAAGTGAAGTAAACATGACGTTTAAGAAACGACCAATGTTGTAATCAGGAGAACGCCAGTAGGCTAAAGCCATACGCTTGTGAACCAGTTTGAATTGAGTCCACGTACTTGTAGCATAAGTACGAGCAACACGTGTGGGGTTCTTGTCAGCCACATTGTGAATTTGTTCGAGTTCTTCTTGAAGACGCTTGGCTTCAGCTGACTTTTCCCAGATAGCAGCCCAGTCAGCCTTGGCTTTACCTGCAGTGCCTGCACCAACACACTCAAGGATATATTCAGCAGGGTTGGCATCAGGCGCACATTGAGGACCACCATTTCGTTCAAAGTACGAGATCATCGTTTGAGAGTCCTTACCGATTTCACCATAGTAGGCTGTCTTACCACCACGGACAAGTAAGAGAAGGTGATCAAAGTGTTCAAAGAGGATAGCAGAGGGTTGATGGATGGTACACAAGACGGGCCATCCAGAGTCAGCAAGCTTACGAATGAAACGAATGATGTTGTATGAACTTTGAGCGTCAAGACCAGAGGTAGGTTCGTCCAAGAACAAAAGTTTAGGCTTGCCTACAAGTTCCATACCGATCGTCAAACGCTTACGTTCTTCAACAGAGATACCAAAGCCAGTTTCAACAAGACCAATTTGAGCGTCACCAATGTCTTCCATTTCCAAGAGCTCAAGGATCTTTTCGACATAGGCATCCTTTTCCTCCTTGGACACTTCAGCAGGTTGACGAAGATAGGCTGAGAATCTCAGTGCTTCACGGACAGTGACAGCAGGTTGATGAACATCAGTTTGTTCACAGTAACCCGTGATACGTTCAAAGTCATTCAACAAGGCTTCGTTGTTCAAATAGACACGACCGTCGACCTTACCAATCGTCTTTCGGCGAGCCAAGACGTCCAGAAGGGTTGTCTTACCAGCACCAGAGGAACCCATAAGGGCAGTAAGATGGCCAGGTTTGACGATACCAGAGACATTGTTCAAAAGTTGGAGTTGGCCGCCCTTGATTGGAACGGTATAGTTGACGTCTTGCCATGAGAAGGTTGTACCAGTAGATACGTTTTCCATTTCAGAGTTGATGTTGGCTTGTCTTTTGCGTCTAGCATCTTCTTCCTCGGGCGTACGGGGCTTGGGAGCCTTACCAGGCAAGTAGAGCTTGGTCAATGTACCGGCTTTGCTGAGTCCACCCAGTTCCATGGTCATGGCAGTCACGACAGTAAAGAAGAGGAAGAAGGCAACGAGGACAACAAAGTCAGGAGCCCACATTTGCTCAGGGTTGTAACTAAGGTATTCGTTCAAGTAGTCGTCACCAAGGACAAAACTTGCACCGGGCTTGCCACCTGCCATAACACAGGTCTTGTAGTTCCAGTCGTCATAGCCTGGGCCAGAAGGAATCGAGTTACCAAGGCCGTCGCAGCTGTAATGCTGACCCTTCAATTCGTTAATGAGCAGCGCCTTGTAACCATATGTCAAGGGATTGATCCAATAGATCCATGAGAGCCAAGGATGCATCTTGTTGTAAGGAATAGTATAACCTGTGTAGGATGTTACGGCAATCAAAACGGTACCTGAAAGCTGAGTAGCAAGGAAGAAACTGGATGTGGAAGCACCAAAGAAACGGAAGAAACCGTTCATACACATGTTGATGAAGAATAAGATGACAAAGAAACTAAAGAAGGCTCCAGCCGTCATTTTCAAGCCCATCATAAAGTAAGCACAAATTTCAAACAAGAGTACTTGGACCACGGCATAAGGCACGTCCATGACAACTTGAGCAATATAGAATGCAGAAGGGCGGTAGAGAGCATACTGTTTGTGCTTTTCAAGGATAGGTCGACCCATCAAGAAAGCAACGAGTTCGGATTGAGAGATGAAGGCATTGAACAAGAGAGCAAAGAAAAGAGCACCGCCACGAGAGAAGGCACCGGCGCCGTCTTCGGCCATCTTGAAGAAACAAGAGGCAGTGATCAATGATTGAATGAGAATAGTACCATAACGAGAGATGAGAGCACCAATATCAGTCAAGTTGAGATAGAACTGACGAATAGTCAGTGCCTTGACTTGTTGATAGAAACTAGCTGTGTAGGGTGCCTTTTTGCTGGCACGCTTTTGATGTTCGGCATCGACAGCTTTCATAAAAGTATCACCAGGCTTCTCGTGATGAAGATGAGCTTGGTATTGTTCAAATTCAGCCATCATTTGTTTGTGAATATCTGATTCGAGATATTTTGCTTCAAATTCGTGGGCAAATCTGGGAGCAATTGACTCGAAACCAGGCTTGATTTCACGTTCGTTGGGGTTACAAAGACCGGTTAAAAAGTCAGGAATTGACTTACGTTTGGGGCAATGGAAACCGAGAGCTTCAAAGTAGGGTTGAGCGAGATCGGTAGGACCAAAGTAGATGCATCTGCCTTCATCCAATACCATGACTTTATCGAAAAGGGTAAAGATGTTGTTCGAAGCCTGATATAAGGTAGCGATCGTTGTCTTTTTCAAAACGTCAGTCATAATGCGGAGTGCTCGAGTATAATCAAGAGCAGAGGCGGCGTCGAGACCACGTGTGGAGCAATCCCAACAGTTGATGGAGCTGGATGTTGTCATTTGCTCAGCAATAGACATACGCTTGCGTTCACCACCAGAAAGACCGCGGACATAGGCGTTACCGACCATGGTGTTCATTTGTTTGGTAAGACCCAGCATATTACCGAGCATATAAAGAATCTTGTTGACAAATTCCTTCTTGGTCTCGTTAGGAAGTCGGTTACCAGGTGTCTTGAGACGAAGAGCAAATTGGAGTGTTTGTTTGGCAGTTAAGGTAGGATAGTGTTGATCTTCTTCTTCATTGTAACAAACTTGACCACGATATCTCTTTGCAAAGGTATCTGCGTCAATACCACCATAAGTAACATCGCCTTCAATATCAGTGTAGGAACCACGCATGTTAGCAATCACTTTTAGGAAAGTAGTACAGCCTGCGCCAGGACGGCCGAGAACGAGTAGCATTTCGCCTTCTTTACAATGGCCCGTTAGATCATGAAGGATATTTTTCTTATTTTTGCTAACACCAACACCAAAGAGCTTCCAGAATTGAAGGAAAGAGAAAACAGTGGGGATAGTATGTGCATCAGGTGCATAACCCTAAAATAATTGCTTTAGATTCGGCATTCCCTTTTTATATATAAAAGGGTTACCTTGACCGTCAAATTTTTCCATGAAACACCGAGATTTTTGGGCAGGTGGCCTGCAGAATCATGTTCGTCACGTAGACCGTTTAAGAATTCATCGAGGTTAAATTCATCTGCATTAGCCTTGCCTTCTTCTACTGCATTTGGGTGAACAGAGGACATACGACTGATGCGAGACAATTCTCGTTTGAGATCTTCGTACTCTTGCTGAGCAGCTGGAAATAAAAAAAATTAATGTCTAAAATACAGATATCAATTAAGTAAAAAAGGTACCTTCGACGTTAACAGCATTTGCATTAGGTTCACCATATGTGCCATTCGAAACATTCATATGATAGACCGTACTGGCTGATTCATTACTAGCTTGATCTAGTTCGTGTTGATGTCCTCCATAAGATGGAAGATTATTACTGGAAGTCATGAATGTACTTGTTGATCTTTAGTACTGTTATTTCGATTATTATTGTATTAAAGTGAATGAAAGGGTAATAAAATGAGATGTACAAAAAAAGAAGAAAGATAGATCAAGACGAATAGATTCTAAGAAATTACAGGGACTATTTATATGCTCACGTTTGACAGAATATGCCGTAGTTTATCCGTGAAGCTGCGGATCTGTAGATTACTACTCACCGCCAAAGTGAGCCGGTTTGATGTCATTATTTTATTGGAAGGTTTTAAATGGCGACCGGCGAAGCATCGCGCAATATCCTACAATTTGCCCCCTGACGACAGTAATTTACCTCATAAAAAGGGCGCTATTATCCGCAGCAGCACCGGGAAAGAAAAATTCATATTATTCCATATGACAACAAATGACCCGAATGAACCGATTGATCATTGCAAGCATATTCGTTTCTAATTGAAAGCTATACCATTATCTATTTCGGTTTAGCATATTCCGACTATTATGATTGGACAACTGGTTTTCAATTTACAATGCTCGTGCATTCAAAGATACAAAGATATCAATATTCGCATTTTAAACTCAGGTAGACTCAAAAAGGTTTTTAGACAAATACAGTGTTTTTAAAAATTAATGTCGCGCCAAGATGTCGCATTTCTGTATATTTTGTATTGTAAAAATTCAATTTTTGCGACACTACTTTCTGGAAATACTGTACAACTATTGTTTGGACAGCGGTAAGAATTTATTCAGACAAGCGTAGAAAAAACTCAAACAAAATACGAAATATTATTCGGAAAAAAATTGCTTGGGAACAGCCTAAACAATGCTAGTTTCTCTGTCAAGGCACCTATTCTCAATAATTCTCAGAGTGTCTAATTCAGTCAAGGCAGTCTTCTATAGCAACAGTTTTACCAGCAGCCTTGATTCTGAGTATCAAAATGTCCAATAAAGAGAGTGGATTTTTTTCGATACGTTTTTTGAGCTTTGACCAGTATTCCTCAATTGGATTGAGGAAAGGAGAGCATGGAGGCATAAACAAAGGTTTATAACCTCAAATTTTAATTGCATCTACGTGTTTGGTGAGATAACCATTATAATAACTCGAGTATAATAAAATAGAGCATACATTGTGCTTTACATTTCTCTATCTTATCTGATAGGAATAATAATAATAACAACAGTAGCTACTAGTATAGCATTGATAAATAATTGCACTGACCACATTAAATCATGCTAACAACATTCTTTCTCCCTACAAAACTCTCTCACAAACTTAATTTAATAATACTCAGCTCTTCTTATGAAGAATTTAATTCGCAAGTTGTCGACTTAATAACCTTTTTCCAATAACAAAGCTGAATGCAACACACTCAAACGACTCAGTCTCAAGTAAAGAAGTACATGGGGAAAAAAAAGGCTATAAATACCACATTTCTGCCTGGCATCTAAAATGAAGCTGAAAGCACAAGCAAGCGCAGTTCCTTTACAATAGATGAAACTCTTCGCACTAGTATGATCCCTCTTGCTGATTATGATTTTGATTCCAGTGATGAATTTGATGAATCAATTGTCAAAAGTATTGATTCAGGCGAATCAAGCAAATCCACTCTCCTCCAAAAAAAGATTTAAAAATTTGTTGTTAAATCTACTTTTACTGTTGCTGATAACACTGCCCTAAATATTAAAAAAGTAGCTGATTTTGAAGCAAGCCCAGTGAGTACCAGAGAAGAACTTGACATAATAGGCAAAAAAGTTAAAGTGGTAAAAGAAAATTGTGAAATAGAGATCTCGCCGCGATCTTAAACTTTCGAAAGACTTTGGTCAGCTTAAGGGAGTCAACTAAAGTTCAACAATCTTTACCCGAAAACGAGCACCAAAACCAGCATAAAAAAAAAACCAGGAGCCTTCCGCCAAAGTCCTTCAATGCAGGTAAACTTAAATGTCTGAATTTAAAGTGCGTATACTGTAGCAAATAGTGCAACATGAACAGCTTGCATTATGGTTGAGAGCAAGCGATCACATTGTCTTCTAGTTACTATAAATAAACACTATCTCTTTTCTCCACTAATAACACGCTCCCCCGCTAGTACAACATCCCCCCTGTGTGCGCGGGCAAAATTTTAGCGAATGATATCATATATTTTATTGGCTCATTTTTCGACCAATGAGCGCTGTAGTATACTTTTTTCCCTCCTCTACCCTCTTCCCCTCCTCCATTTCTCTTTTTTCTTAATCATGTCAAATCTCATAAAGCCAACTTCAACAGATAGTGAAGAAAGTGATGGTAACGAGTTTATGTCGGAAGGTGGTAAAAAAAGAAAAAGACCATTACGAGATGAAGATGAGAAGAACGTGCAAACAGAAAATAACGGTAAAAATAGTTTAGTAATAAAAAAAAGAGGTGGTATTTAATGTCGTATATAGAAACAAACGATATGAAAAAGCATAAAAAGCGGATCAATAAGAGAAAAAAAGGTTCTGATTGTATTTTACTTGTGGGATGGTATGATGATTTAACCTCCTCTTTTTTTAAATATAACAGCGCCTTTAAATCTAGATAGACAATGCGGCGTGCTTATTCCACCTACAAATGAACCTTGTACGAGAGCGATTACATGTAAAATTCATTCAGTCGGTGCCAAAAGAGCAGTGGCAGGTCGAAGTCAATCATTCAACGATCTCATTGCTGTCTATCAGAAAAAGGGAATAGGCAGGCCACAAGGTATGATCACGATTTAGACTAACCTAAGGAACTAATCGTGTTACCCAGTTACACCTGGAAACGATAGGGAAGATCTTAAAATTGTCTTGGAAGAGTCACGAGAACAAGAAAACAGCCAACAAGAAACAGATATTGATTACGACGAAGAGACAGAGAGTGTATATATTGCAGTAAAAGAACATAAACCACAGCCTTTGGGAGAACGACAAGTATTCTATGTTCAACGAAAGCGAAAATACTTTAAGATAAGAGATATTCTATTAGAGGCCATTACACCAAAATCGTCTCAATGTCAAATACCTCACATTGATATTTAATCCACGTGGTTAAGCCAAAGGATATGCATATGTAAACAAAGATAAAGTTTACAAGATGTATTCCCCCCTTCTTTTTTTTTTTCCCAAGTATTCTTTTTTTCCCTTTTATTTTTATGCAGGATGAGATGTCCAATCAATTTGCGTATAGATAAAAGAAATTTATATTTTTCCCATAGATATTATCTATATTTTTCAAATGGAATCCATGGTAACTGGCTTACATAAATCAAGCGTTTCTTTTTTCTTGTGTCACTATCCAGTTTTTATGTTTTATACTTTATTTAGCAATCAGTGCAACGAAATCGACACACTAATCTTATTCCCGGATATGGGTTACCCGAAACATGATAGATGCTGCATATAAAAAGGCTTTTTTTTTATTTTTATTTGCTTTTTCTTGTCTTTCTAATTTTACGTGAATCTTTCTTTAAAATACTCAAGATATGAATAACAATGATAAATTAACATTACCACCCATTTCAACAATGGATCGACCACCATCTGCTAGTTCTAGTTCATCATTTTTATCAACATCATTACCTACTCCAAGATTAGAGCATTGGTCATCACCACCATTTATAAATAGACAACCTAATGAACCAGATAAATTGAATAAAGATATTAATGAAGTAGTATACCAATGTAATATAATCTGTGATAATATGGTTCAAGGAAAAGGGCAGTTTTTACATTTACAATCACAGCAAGATATGGCATCAACAAGATTATGGTTAGATGATATGGTGAATAGAGCTAATGAAGTGCTGAATGCGTTATTAAGATTAAGAAAATACCAAATGGCTGCAGAGCAAACGCGTGCTTCAAGTAGTGAAGCATCGTTCAATCAACAAGAATCCACATCATCATCAAGACAGCGTAAAAGAGTGGTAAACCGTCCTTCTTTTTTTTTTTTTTTTTTTCGATCAGTAATATCTGAGTTACTTATGATTTTGTAGCAGAAAAGACCTGCGTTCCAAGGAAGATGTCATTCATGTAATATATCTGAAACACCAGAATGGCGACGAGGTCCTGATGGTGCACGTACTCTCTGTAATGCCTGCGGATTGCGTAAATATTGTTTATAATACTTGAGCCTTAGTTCTAATTCTCCTTGTAGATTATGCAAAGCTAACTAAAAAGCAACAACAACAACAAACACAACTACTACAAATAATGAAAGCACAACAACAAGAACAAGAGCAAGAACAACAACAACAACAAGAAGAACAGCAGTCTCCGCAGCAACATCAATATCAACATTCATATCAACAACAAGAGGAACAAATGGTACTGAGTCATTCTATTTCATCTGCAGATGAACTATCTAGAAAAATGACTCCACCAAGAGATGACGATGACATTAGTCTAGATAGATTGTCAACAGGTTAAAAAATGTCATTTAAGGTAGTTTATTCCCGATTCGTTATTTGTAATATTTTGATGTGATATTCCCACAAAGGCAACATCCCCTCATTATCTATGATCTATCTATCCAATAATATTCCATATCTTATTAATCTTCTTCTTGATAAATGCCCCTTGATTGATTGGCTATGAATACATATTCGTTATGAAATTCCCTTTTGAAGTTATTTTAGACTTTTTAATCAGTCAGTTGGTGAAACGGAGACGAAAAATGTGTTACATGCTCTCTGAACCACGCTTATTTTCCATATTTATAAATAAAAGACAAATAGAATACTTCTTCATATCTTTCTATGCTAGCATATATAATAATCTTCAATTCAATTTTTTTCTGAAGTAGGATCAACCTAATCTGTGGATTAAATCCATCTACGATACCATGGGCAGGTGTGTCACATTTTTCGCTTCCGTTTCACCAACTGACTGATTGTATGTCGTGCCTAGCAAGTACTCCTTTTTCTGCACAATTCTTTGTTTTTTATTGATGCTATCTACTCGGTTATCGTTTTCTTCAATTATTTCCTCAAATATTCTTTTAGCTTGATTTCTTAATCCTTTTATGGCCTCTTCTTGAATTTCTTTTGCAGTAGAAGATAATAACATTAAGGCTGCATCTGACCTATAATGCTTTGGAATTTGATATAATTCGTGACGAGTAAGAAAGAGCCCTAGGGCAATCATAGGATTCAATGCCCCTTGATTTAAGTGATTAGATACAGCATTAGCACTCAGTAGCACACATTGTTTGGCCCAAAATTTGCAGCTTGCTTCGAGTAGAAGTCCATTTCTACTGATGGTAAATTCTCTTTGGAAGTCAACACTTGAGAAAGATTTGGTTACAACTACAAGAACAATGTGCAGTGCTTTGTAGCAGTTATAAGTATGAGATGCATACTTTATAAGCCTAAGCATAAAATCTTGATCAACCTGATATTGGAGTTCAATTAATATTGGTGGCAGTGATTCTGTTGTTCCAAATGGCGACGCGTAAACTATGTCCGATTTGCTACTATCAGCCCATTCAGTTTGGGGAAACACTACATGCACCAGAAATCCAGAAGTTAAATTAATTCTACGGGCACTACCTCTACGCATTACCTATAATCCCTTTCAGCAAAACCTTTGGATGTGTGGCGCTGCGTTAAGCATGACTTTATATAGTTGCCATATTGGTTTGTTTATCTTTTCAAGAAGAAGAGATAAAAAGAAATGTTGTTATTTATTTATTCTAATTTTATGTTGTCAATCGATCAAAAAAGACCACTTATGATAAATTCGTATTTACATTATTTAGCCTATTTTCTGGTGCATGTAGTGTTGACCTTGTTGAAAAAGGAAACACTTTACACCGAATTATCGGACCATTGTTCCCCGCTCTTTCTTTTTTTTTTCAATTTGCCAAGACAGATAAAACTATTGTTTTAAATAATGTAACATAGCAACTCTCTTTCTAGACTCAGCTTTGGCTTTCTTTGCAATCTCTTTGCCAGGATCTTTCTTTTGTTCTTCCATCTTTCTCTGTCGTTCTATGGCCTTTCTTTCAATCTCTTGATGTGTATGGGTCACGACTTTACGTCCGCTGTTTTCATGTCCGATACAGAGCCTGTCTTGTTTAAACACAGTCGCTATAGGATGTCGTCGACCTTGTCCTTCTTTCCCTAACCCTTCCTTGTATTTCCATCCTTGTGATGTTAACATACGAAAGCCAACATTACTTCCTCCTAGTGTCAGCGTATCCACAGGCTCACATTCTATTTTTCTACTGACCATGTGAGCTGTACCTTGAATATGTCGTTTGTAATCAGCTTCAGTAATAGTCATCTCGCAACTTTCACACCAAATAGTCTTTTCAGCTGGAGGAGGAGACGGCGTAGCAGATGACTTGGTTGAGTTGATAATGTTTTTGTAAAGTGAAGCAACCTCATCTCCATTCGAACTCTTTTGTTTCTTGATTGGCTGCTCAATCTCTTCATGTGCTGTTACAAATTCAACAGGTCGTACATATTTAGACACCCATCTGACTTCTGATGCATCCATCATGAAGTAAAAAAAAAAAAAAAAGTAACTGCGTGACTGTAGTGTCTACAGCTTATTTATCAGTAAAATTATGCAACTATTGGATGTTTCTTATGTTGAGATGAAGATCATTTTTATTTATTGAGAATATTAACGAATAACTAGACTCGTATTTCTAGTCAAACCTGGTGCTTGCAATGCATACTTTAAAAACGTGACATAGTTTACAAAGCTCACTATACTTTGACACCTTAAACTGTTCAGTCTGCCTCAGATAAGCCAGTGCCAAAAAGAAGTAAGAATATAAAAAGTATCATATCCGGCTAAAACGAGCCTGCCTTAATGACTGATCATGTTTCAGCAAGAACACGTCACATATACACCAAAGTTAAAGTGATTTATTACTCAAGTAGCCAGCGATTCTGATATGATATTAAAAGGAGTAATGTAGAGTTCATGCTTAAATATGAAAAAATTAAGTACGACAATAGTTTATCTCCCTTAAGTGCGTCAAGTCTAATGCATTATTAACGCCAGCTTCTTTATTGATCATACTTTGGGATCTGAATGTGATGATATTAAATCAAAATACAACATTATGACTTTATAGGAAAGAAGGTGTAGCTGGATCTCTTTTTTTTAAGGAGCGTGGATAATAGTATAAGCGGTTCATTTCCGCATTAAATAGTCTACTTTAAGTTCTGAGAAAAGAAACGAGCATGCCATCATAAAATATGGAAAGCGGCTTCGAAAACATCATTTATTTTCAGATACAGACATACAGTGAAAGCAATCTGGTAGAACAGAGAAAAGAGGGAGAAGAAAAGAGAATAGGAGAGAAGAAAGAACAAACAACTGGACATGATATGTATTCACTTTGTACCCTGTCATAGCTCTTTACTAAGACCCCACAAGCTAAGAAATAGAAAGATATTGACAAGAACGTGAAAAAATCCGACATTTCGCGTCCATCCGTAGGAGGTCAAAAATTAAAAAGCAGTAAAGCTCTCGCAAAATCTGCTCACTTATTGACAGTGGCAAGAAGGACTACACAGGGGAATCTAGAGGCGCAACGGATGTGTATTCTATCTCTCTCTCTCTCTCTCTCTCTCTCTCTTTCTTTCACATGGCCCCATTCTGAAGAAAAAGAAAGACCAAGCATGCATAAACTATAGAGAAAGAAGGCACAGAGTTGAATCCTTTGGTCTGGACTGATTCCAAAAAAAAGCGCGATGAAAAGGCTAATTTAATACTTGTCAGCATTTCAATAGACTAGAAAAGGAAATAACTGCAGACTAGACAAAATAGACAAGTTGACAACACGGTTGAGGGACATTGTACATTATTTTTATAAAGTGATAAAAGTCATCTTTGTTATCCATTAAAAATATCTCTCTCTCTACGGCTTTCTAACAAAGGACCTTCATGAAAAGGTATTTTCACTTTTTTTTTCAAGGTATATCGGTATAATACCATAACAGGACTTTTAAAGAAAAGATAACTGTTCCTGCTTTTAGTAGTAATGTCTCACAAGTGGAGAACTTGTTCGGAGCATCAATTGAACAGGGTATATCTCCCTCTTTGTCTTGGTTTCTGTTCCTTCAATATCTCTACTTGAAGTTGTTTGTCTCGATCTCCTTGTTTTATTTCATGTTTTGTATTCAATTGACATGTATGACACTTGTATTAACAATTATAGTTTATCGTTCTGTAATAGAATAATAGGAAAACAATAGAAACCTTCTTCTGTTCGGTGCCTTAGTTTTTGTGCTACCCAAAAAGTTTATTCTCTTTCTTTAAGAATAAGCAAGCAATCTCCTATTTTGTTTCAAAGGTTTTTAATCACATTGAAGCTGCATAAGACTGCATTTCATTTTTCGTACATAGAAACAGGTTCCACAAATCAATATAAGCTTTTTAGCTAGGTTCTATTTATATACCATTGCCACTGTTTATTTACATTAGCATCTCTTTTCTTTCAGTATGTTTCTATGATTATTCTACCCCCTCTTCTTCTTTAGCTCCTTATTACCATAGTAACAAATTTCCTCCTTCCCTTTTTTTTTTGGGGAGACAAAGAAAGGACAGAGAACAAGTGAAAATCAAATGATGAGTTTCCCTGAATTAGACTCAATTTCCTTAAAAGTAAAAAATATACGACCCATTATTCCATTTTGCCTCTCTTTTTCTCTCTCTCTTTCTCTTTTACACTTTAAGCTCTGACTCTTTTTGTGTTTAGTCTCGCTTGGGAAAAAGATTTTTTTCTTTAAAAAAAAAAAGAGAGAGTTACACGTTTTATTTCTTTTTTCTTCTTCTTTCATTCTCTCTTTTTTTCTTTTTTTCTTTCTTTCTTTCTTTCTTGCGTGTAAATACTATCTTTATATATAAAAAAATGTACTCTGTGATGGACAATTTAAGCCATGAATTCTCTTCTAAAAATACAGTTTCAGATCGACTAGATATCTTGATACAACAGGTCAAGGATGAAAATCTACAAACGATGATGCATAAGGAATATAGGCGATTGATGGTTGATCAACAACGTCTGGTGACCATGTTGGAGCAACGATCTGACTTACTTTATCAAGAAAATCAACATTTAAAGGACATTATATCAGAAAGTCAAAGACGTTATGAAAAGGCTGTGAGGGAGATGCAGTTCTTCAAGAGGAAATATGATCAATTAGCTTCTGTAGCTGAAGACGTGGAAAGCAGTAATTGTTCAACATCAGAGTGGCAATATGAACGTAAACGAAATAATTCAACAACAGGAGCAAGTGTGTTTAGTGCATTCTCGAGCAGTACGGAGGCGACAAGTATATATTCAAGCAGATCCATGGATCATAAAATATCAAGGAATCCTTCCATGGCCAGTTCTTATTCTTCACCTAATTCGACCGTCCCTTATGCTCCTCCTTTAACACCTGTCCGTTCGACCACATCAGCTTATACCGAAAATTGTATTATTCAACAACGAAAATCAGATCCATTGTGCTTTGGTGGATCGGATGCCTTGTGGGATACAATAGCAAAGAGTCAAGGGAGTGATGTGACGGTAGAGAAGATTATAAGGTAAAGAATGTTTATTAATGAACAAGAGAATTGTGCCATTTATTTGTCCCTTGTTTAGTAACTTTCTGCGTCGAGGTGGCTCACCGAATACGGCCAAACAATCTCCTTCGACTAATACAGTCAAATATGGTTACGGTATGATTCATGCTCTCATTGTCACCAAAGCCCCTGGAGCTTTAGATCTACTCCTCCAACAGGGAGCAAATCCAAATGTGATGACACTCAGTCAAGTTGACGAAGACAAGGTAAACTTTTATTATTTATGCATGCCTCTTTCATCTCACAGCCCCCTGTCCTAGGTCTCGCCCTGTTACTTGGCAGCAAGTGTTGGTTGGTTAGTTGGACTTCAAAAGCTCGTTCAAGCTGGCGGAGATTTGATGTGTTCTCGTGGAGAAGGAAGTAAGAAGAAGACAGCCTTACATGTTGCAGCAGAGCACTCTCATATTTCTGTCGTCGAATACATCATTCATATGACACAAGGTGTCCTTAACCAGGAAACAGATAGTCAAGGTAAATGAAAAATAAGAAAATGACTTGTTCTCTCCACTAACTCTGTTTTCTTTTTTTCTAGGAGCAAACACATTGCACTACGCCTGCGCCTCTGGTCACGTTGATCTAGTATCATTCATCATCCGTGCCTGTCAAATACCTGTCAATCAGCCAGACGAACGAGGTGAGACACCTCTCCACTGGGCTATCCGCAACGGTCGATCTGAAGTGGTTGCCCTGTTGATCGAACGTTATGGAGCTGATGTCAATGCTTATGTGTCAAAGAAAGTCGGAACACCTTACGACATGGCAAAGTCCGCTGGTCACAAACGGTTAGCGGATTATTTGAAGACGGCAGGTGGATTGACAACTAAAAAAATGGACAAGAAACGAGAAGAAGAATTGGCAAGCCAAGTACCAAAACACCTTGAATCTGCACTAACAAGGAACGGCTTCTTTATGGATTAAAGAAGACTGTATTTAATGTGTATATTTATTTTTATCGATTAAAGAAAGAAAAAGCATGCTATTTACCAGAAATAGAATCACAGACCTAAATTACATTTGTGATATCGTACAACGACTTTTTTCTCTTTTTTTTTTTTTTTTTTTTTTTTTTTTTTTTTTTTTTTTTTTTTTTTTTTTTTTCCTTCTCTTTTTCTTATTCACACACAGAGGGCAGAATGGCTTTTCATGCTGTCACTGATCAATTTAAGAAATGGAAACGGCAAAGCAGTAATAATAACCATCAAATATCCACAGCAGTAACAGAGCCCGATGCTATTGGTAAAAAGCCATCCAAACAAAAGGTTTATCCTCCTAGTTCGGACAGTTATCTCAATGGCATTGGAGATTATGTATTCATAAAGCCAATCGGGCAAGGAAAGTTCAGTAAAGTCATCCTCGCTAATCATTACCTGACGAACGAAAAAGTAGCAATCAAAGTGATCGATAAAAGGGTTCATGATTACCGTATCATGTCAAGACTCGTTCGAGAGATAACGTTGATGGAAATGCTGCATCATCCTAATATTGTTCGATTATACCAAACCTATGAAACAATGGATACACTATACCTTGTGATGGAATACATTGATGGATATAATCTGGATGAATTCTTGCACCAAAAACATGGTGTCTTGTCAGAACATGAGGCAAGAGATATATTTAGGCAGATGGTTTCTGCTATGGATTATTGCCACTCCAAAGGCGTCGTACATAGAGATTTAAAAGCACCCAATATCTTATTAACTCATGACATGAAGGTGAAAATAGCAGATTTCGGATTGGGAAACAAGTTTGGAAGAAGGCGGTTAAAGACGATATGTGGCTCCATGTTGTACTATAGTCCAGAGATCATCAATGGTCATGGATACATCGGGCCCGAAGTGGATTGTTGGTGCTTGGGTGTCTCTCTGTACAGGATGACAGTAGGCGAAGAACCATTTTCTAAATCAACCAGTAAATGTCCCCCCTTCTTTTTTTTTCAACTTTTTTTAATTCCTCCTTACTTTTTTAGCTGTCGGTGATCTAAGACGAGATGTAACAGCAGGCAACTTCACTATACCCAACAGTCTGAGTAAAGAATTGCAACAGACCATATCTAAATGCATGTCCATTGACAAGACTAAAAGAACGAGAGTTCATTTAGCTCTAAAAGATGATGCTTGGCTAAACAAAAACGGTCAATTGTCTGATTTGTTCTCTATAGAATCAAATATACCCATAGACAAGGAAGAAAAGAAGAGAGTGAAACGAACGCTCATATGTCATCCTACCGGCCATTCAACCTACTACACAAGTACACTGGTACCTGCGTCACCTCATCCAGAGGACATTTATACACACCGCGAGGCCATCCGACATGTCCTACTTCAGCGGATCCATGAATTATCTCGTAGCATCCAGTTAGAGTCCTGTTCGAGTAAATCACCCATCAAGCATTTTATGCGTAAATTGAAACAACCAAGTGTCCCACCACCGCCCTTGTTAAGAAAGGCAACGTCCAATATGAGTCTATCTCAACTGTATCAGCGAGTGACAAAGGACCAGGTGCATTATTACTCTTTTAGACTATCACCAGAACATGTCGTACGTTATCTTCCTGGTATTAGCGATTTAGCACAGCAGGACGAATGCATGTTGATGAAGGTTGTTATACATGCTTGTGATATGATGGGCATTAGCTACTATATGGACAGACATGACCGAATGACATGTATCATGGTCCTGAACCACGTCGAGCAGCACCAACCTCGGATGTACCCACTCAAAAAAGACAGCAAAATGACACCCTCACCGAACCCGTCATTGACCGAGATGACCACATCCATGAGTCATGCATCCAGTAGCTCAGACCTTAACAAATCTTCCTATGCAAGCAGCAGTCGATTTAGTAAGATCAAGCGTGTGACAAGCCACGTCCTGTCAAGCATGTTCCCTCATCAGCCCAACACGTCTACAGTTGTCATCAAGGACACCATCACTTCTATACCCACATCTCAACTCGATATCAGACAAAAAGAGAGTGTTGCCATGTTCATCGTCGAATCTTTCTCACTCTCAAATAATAACCCACATCAGCGCACAGCCGTCGTAAAATTGACAAAACTAGAGGGATCATCTAAAGTGTTCCGAATCGCTTCTGGCTGGATCACAGCTGTGATCGGCGGTCAAAAGCATGTCCATCTGTCAGATATAGCAGACACACAAAGACGAAAATCGGTCATTACGTTTATGCCTACATATCATGTACCAAAATCAAAATCGCCTTTATCCATGGAATGATCATTGTTTTTTTAATTCGTCCAGTTGATGTATCATACCAAGCAGCTTTGAGTCTTGTGGTAATCCTTCTCTTAATTTATTCATGCCTCTATCAGCTCCAAGCATGGCTCCACAGAGGATACCTGTGTTCACACCCACTTTTTATATAATGAATACTATTTGCTTATGTATAATAAAAACAACTTACAAAAGGTGGCTATTGTAGAATATCTCCATTTTCTTGATTTTCCTATTAAAATAATCAAATAACTGCACATATATGAAATCTTGCTTTTCAAACCTATAACAGCAGTAGAATAACCTAATGCAGCAGCGCCCAAAAGCACTATGAAAATCATTAGTCATTAGTCATTTATCACATCAAACTCCATTATTATTCTTTTTACTTGGAGTAATAAAACGAAACATGGCTGATCTCATAACTTGCCTCTCCTCATCTGTTGGTTGATAATTTCTTAATTCAATCTTTAGAGGCTCTCTTTTATCTGACATTTTTATTTAAAAAAAAAAAAAGTCTTTACAATGCCAATTCGCACTTATTTAAAATAAATTGCGCTTTTTTATTGGCTCATCTCGCGCTTTTCAATTTGTTGAACACTGCATTTGACAAATGATTATCAAGTTTTATGTAAAGCGCTTTATTTGATATCGATAACTGCAAAATAAAACATAAGCCATTAAAAGGAATGATTGAATGAGTAATCTCTGAATAGCTTCAGAAATAGCCAGCTTGAACAAATTTGTTAGAGCATCCCTAACTCTTTCCCTTTCCTCCTGGGATTAAAAAGTTAGTGAGATCCATACACTAAATTTCGTCTTAAGCACATACCCAAATTATGGAATGGTCGCAAGACGAAGTCGCGCCATTGATAAAAGGGCAACTACTCTATGTGTCTCGCTGGTAGCTCCTTACACTGCTGTTTTACAGGTCGGTTGACTCTCCCCGTGTGGATCGTAATAAAGCGTGCTACAAATGCTTTCACTCTTTTTTAGTTGTTTAGGTGAAGAAGTAATGTAATTCCCAAAGGAGCGACATTAGCCCAGCATCAGTAAACAAGTAAAAAGATTGAAAGCAGAAGACGAAAATAACAATAAGTTATGACTTGCCTGTGAGTTCGTGTTTAGAAAAAAGAAAACCAAAGTTCTTATGCACTGTTTGTAGGAAAAATCAAATACCGCACTTTTGGGATAATCCTATTTTTATGTTTCATTCGTGCATCCACGTCATATCACCCTTCAAATCAGGGGAATCCGATAAAATCCGCGAGTTTTTGTATGCGTGTGTGTGGATGTTTTAAGAACGCTTTGGTCAAGGGTAGATTTGATTATTGAATGTCAGCGTGCATTTGATTCTTTTACGCTCCTTTTTCTGAGGATGGGAAACTACTAAAACTTGCTCAGTATAAACATGTTACTTTAGAAGAACAATGAGCCCTATATTTTTTTCATTATTTATTCAAAAATAGTAGTATGTTTGAACTTACTCCCGTATATAAATACAAGATGTAAAAAATAGCTATTTCTCCTTTTTATGATGAGATATCAAAGGCTATTATTTTCATGCTGTTTATATCTTGTGTCATTTACACATGCAATTTCAGACCATAAGACAACCTCAGGTAACTCAAAATAGACAGCGATTTTGGATACTCATCCGCCCTTTCTATAGACACTCATATTGCACTCAAATTTCCTATTCAAGTCATCACAGCAGCAGTCTTACTCATGGTGGTTGGTGTATATTTTATGGCTGCAGGATTTCCTCTTTTCACAGTGACAATGGGGATGGTTGGATTTGTTCTAGGAGGTAAGAAGATAAAGAAAAAAAAAAAAAGAACTAAATCATCCAACGATTTCCTTCCAGCGGGTGTTACTTGGGTTAGTTTACGAGTAGCAGAGCCAGTTCACGGTTATCCAATGGCATCTACTGTTTATCTTTGTGCATGTGTAGGGGCTGGATTGTTCTTTGGCTTAGCCACATCATACTTTTGGAAACTTAGTCTTTACTTGTTATGCTGTAAGACAAAGAGAAAGAGGGAGAGGGAATAAATAAAAAAATGCATAAATTAACACTTGCTTTTTTAATAGGCGTCGCCGGTTACATGTTTTCATTATTCGTGTGGTGTTGGAGAGATGACTTTATTATCAGGTATACCCTCACAAGGCACTTGGTGAGTTTGTCGATCGCCCTTGTATTTACGCTATCTGTTGTTGTGATTGAGTTTATTGCGGTCATCGTGTCCATGTCATTTATTGGTGCCTATCTATTTGTTCTCGGCCTCGACGTATTCGTCCAAACAGGGTTTTCTAAGGGTATAGAGGGTATTTTGACATTTAGACCATACTACAAAACAACATACCATATTGATCTCAGAGTATACGGTATGCTCTGTAGTGTGTTGGGACTATGGATCATAGCATCTGTCTGGCAAATGTACTTTAATAGGGGAAAACGGTTTGGATTACATGTGGTTAAGAACTCTAATGATACCCTGAAAGTGTAACATACATCATCACTTGCTAAAGAGTGTAGAGATGATTTGAACAATAAACTATTGTCAAGCATACATCAATGTTTTTCATATTATTCTGACAGTACCAAAATGTTTATTTACTTGTTACACTGAGCCTTGACAGTGGAGTAGTAGCTGTTGAAAAAGAGACCCATAAGTGCGCATTGTTTAATATTATTTAAGGATATTATTATAGTGTTGATAAAATCATATATACTTTGGATAAGATATAATATTTCAATAATGGATGTTATCTTGCTTCAGCAAAGTAAACTTATAAAAGGGAGGGCCTGAAATATCAAGGCGCATTAGTCTTGGTTAGTTTTTACCTGGCTGTTTTTTTTTTCAGTGGTATCTGGGGAATAAAAGACAACAGACTAATAACAAAGGGAGGGGTGCTCTTTAATGAAAACAAATCAACAAAAAAGGATATCATTCTTCAGGCAAATTTAATGGGACACACATTTCTCTGTATACATATATATATTACACCCAGTTTGTCATCAAGCATAAAGAGTATTGACAAACCCAGTTTGAAAAGTATATATATGCAAACTATGACCTCTATTTCTGTGATCCTGCAACTTCATAATGAGGCGCGCGACTTTTAGTGTAATTCAAACATCATTCTTTTCATTACATGTGACACACCTATGATACAACGGTCGGTTCGGGATGTTGGGAAACTAAGAGTCCAAATGATCTTCATTTTTATATTTTATATTTTATATTTTTTATAATGTATTGCCATGACAATAGACAGGCGTTAAAGAATTTACATAAAATGCATGAATAATAGGATGGTTATGTAAATAGTTAGTTTATAATAACAAAGTTTTATTTTTCTGTTGCAAGTCAATTTGTCCTACCCAGAGACAATGTTTCCGAATGAGCCGAAGGGAAAAAAAAAATAGACATGGATACAACATCAAACAAACAAAAAAAAAAACCAGCTCTGACAAAAACACACACACACATACAACGAAACAAGCAAGACAAGAGGGTCAAAGCGTCTAACTCCTTTTTGTCTTTCTTTCTTTCTTTCTTTTTATCCTTCTACTCTTTGTGAAAAATAAACAAACTATTGTGATCTTATCAGAAGGGGTACTTTGTACAATAAACAAATAGGATGTTCAAACATTACTTATTTCATACGATATAAACTATTTTTTTTCCTTTTTCTTTTGTTTACCCTTTTCTCTCTTCCCTTTTTCTTCTTTTCCATAATTAATATGACGGGTACATTCAGATGGCACTCTTGTTCAACAAGCGATTTTCCTCTTAAGCGACATAAAGTCAGTAAAGCATGTGAAGTGTGTCGAGCGAAAAAAATGCGATGTGACGGCAGTAATGTATACAATTATAGCTTTTTTGTTGTTCCCCTTATTTTCGAAACCAGTATATGTATATATAAATCATCTTTATAGAAAACCCATGCCAGCGATGCGAATCCAACAAGGCGACATGTACTTATAGTGACAAACCCACTCGGCCACGTAGCAAGTCCAATAGACACCAGGTGATGCTAGATAAACTCCAGTTCCTAGATGATCACTACAGGACCAAGAATTACAGGACATCCTGTCCACTCTTATTTCTCGACATCTTTCACATCCCGACATATTCGATCGATATTACCTCAATTGCACTTGAACACAAGCTGGATTCCGTTCTACACGATCCCTGGGTGAAGGATGCCCTTCAGCAGTTTATCACTCATCATTTACTTTATGGTCCCTGGATTGATGTGCAGTCATCTCTATTGGTCTACAGTGTGCTGGCTATCATGCTGTATCCATTGGACGAAAACTATGCTCGTCTATTCTACCGTGAGGCACATCGACATTTTATTGATTCATGTTTTCCTATGCTAGACCAAAAAGAACAGGACCAACACTTGATCGAAGCAGCTGTGCTACTGGCTCATTTCCAGTGTATGGCAATTAGTGAAGAACAGGCATTCATGACCATTCGGTTGGGCCTTGATTTGGCTCAGTCAAAAGGTAATCTGAATGGAGCTCTTCTAAGGACCTTGGACGCTTGGTATATTTGGCTCACTGTACACCTTAGAAGACCCTATTTTGGTGAACTTGACGCAAGCATGAAACCAACTGGCCTAAATGACAACCAATTGTGGGCGTTTGAGATGACAGAGGCCTATACTGACTTTCTGAAACGAATTATTTTGGAAAGAAGATCAACTGACTTGAAATTAATCCAGGTAAAATTAAAATCCAACAAAGTTATTAGAGAGCCAATATCTCTTTTAGGACTCACTTGACTCTATTATCAAACCAAAAAGACAGCCATGTAATACAGTCGAGATTCTCGAACAGGCTGTTCTCTTGTATCATCATATGCTAGTCATCCAACTCTACAGCACAACCGACGACGAAGAAGACATCTGTTCAGAAATATGTCTAGACATGCTCAAGCTCATCCATCAGATACTCTCAAGGACAGATACTAAATGTGTTCCTTTTGCAGTCTTACATTCTGTTTGTTTCATCTTTACATGTGTCTCCAACAAGAGGTGTCCTGAGCTCCTTACACAGTTTATTCAGCTTCTAAAAGAGTTTTCTTACATTGACGTATTTGAAAAAACCTTGGATAAGCTACTTGTCCAAGATATGGATTTGCCTCATAATGAGGTGCCTAGTCCCTGTGCAAAAGAAGCAGTTAAGAATAAACGACCGATATCAGACTTTGATCGAGAACAACTTGACAAGTTACATAGGGGTGCTGAAGAACACCAGCAGCATATGCAACAAATACAACAACAACAACAACAACAACAACAACAGTATTTATTCTCAAAGTACGTTTCTCCTGCAAGCGTACCAATGGTCGGACAAAAAAGAAGCATGAATTACAATTTGGGCTTAGTTGATTATTACGAGCCAGATAAACGCCAGCAGTTCCAACAGTTTAATCAATATATGCCTGTTGCTAAAAAGGTTAAAACATTTGAGGATTATACCCTTGAGGATAACCATCCACACAGCCAAACTCATGCCACAACAACAACAACAACAAGTAGCAGCAGTAGTAGCAGTGATGGAAGCACGAGCCATACTTCGCGTGCAAGGGAAATTGGATTCTTGGATAATACAGAAGATGCAGCACTCATGTATGACATTTTTATGGTAGATAATCCTCCATTCTATGAAGACAAAAAGGACGAACTGCTTTACCAGACAAAATTACCTCTTCCTCAACCGACAAAGCAAGCCTCTGTCCTCAAGACCAGCTGGGCTGCACCTTCGGCTCCTACCCAGAGACCATGGTCAAAATTCTTTCTTGAATCCGAAGTTCAAACGCTTCATTATCAGACGTCGTCTTTGGTCAATAGCTTTGGTGAACCTTTTCTCTTGCAGGATGATGCACTTATTCAACAAAGCAAAAAGGCAGCTGCTCTCATTCATCATCAGAGACAGCCCAGCTTTTCGGATAGCAATAGTAGTAGTACAACAAGTCCAAATAGTACAAATAGTCATTATCCAAAGAGGCAACACAGTAGTCGACAGTCCTCTGTTGATGCTATGACAGCTGCTGTCTGGGTAACTGGGTTTCCAGGTACATACAGACCTATAATATTCATAATACACTCATTCAACCCTTATAGGAAACATGTCAAAGCAACAACCCTCATCTAGTACCTCACATCATCCTGACTATACTCATCCACCTCAAGCACAACCAACGATAGATGATCATCATCATGGAGAAGGTAGATGGCTGCTGGATTGAAAAATTTGTTTGTTTATATACATCTATTATTCTTGTATCTTATCATCTTATTACAATAAAAAATACGTCTTTGTTTGTATATAATGTATACATTTATATGTATAGACACATGTCTATGATATATACACATATATTTATGTTTACATCTATTTAGTGTAGGCCAAATCAATCAACCTTAAAAATTGCAATTTTTATTGAGAGAAAGAAAAAAAAAAGGATAATTCACATAGAAAATCAATGTAAAAAGAACTATATATAATTGTGTTGTTTGTGTGTGTGTGTATATATATATAAATTAAAGAGAGAGAGAGAGAATGTTGTCGAGGAGAGGAAGAATGACATAGGCATGATAGTTGATAAAAAAAGAAAGGGAAGAGGGTTATGTAAAAAGAATGAAAGGGCATATGAATAAAAGGAAAAAGGTATTGTTTGTACACACGCGCGCGAATTAGATGTTCAAATGTCTGAGCACCTCTGTGTCTTCAATGATAACATGCTGATCGTCATTATTATCGTTCATAAAAGAAATGACAGCTGAATGCTGATCTGAAGATAGTTGAATATCTTGAGCATTCATGGACGGACATCGAACAATGAAAAAGGGTAAAGCGATCTTTCTGCTTTCGTCTTTTTCAGGTGACTGCTGATTTCTCAAGATGACATTACTGATATGATCATGTTTTGCTATTTTGTCGTTCACGATGCCGCGCAGCAGATGCAAAGAGTGGACTAATTCGCTTTGTCGTAGTTCTTCTTTTTCAATTTCCTTTAATAATTCTTTTTGCTCTTCGTTTCTTGATGGTGCCTTGTTGCTATTGTAGCATTCAGGAATACCAAGCCATTTGATGACTTTTTTGTCCTTGGTGATGATGTTCATGGCCATCAGTACGTTCAACGCATCGTAGACTCTGCGCCTTATATTCTTTTGATCGTAAGAATGCTTCTATAAAATAATTAGATACGATCATTAAAAGCAAAGATTAGCTTACACTGCCAATTGACTTTTGAATATCCATGGCGAGTTCATCTGCTACTTCATTATACGTAGTCACGCCTTTTTCGGCTACTTTATCACAGACTTGCTTGCTGAAATGGCGTAAACCCTTTGTAGCGCGAGGTAAGAATTCGTTGGGCAATAAACAGTCTTGCTGTTCCTTGCGACGACGTTTCATCACCACAGGTGTAGTTTTTTCCTGACGCGGTCTTCCTCTCTTTAACTGTACAGGTTGTGGAGTAGGTGAATTCAAGAGAGAAGCAATTGAGTTCTTGCGATAGGGTGTCGTATAATCTTCATCTTCTTCACTTGCTGATTCCGATGAATGATCAAAGGGACTGGAAGAAGGAGTGTAGACATGCTGGATTGGTGGTAGATAGTATTCATCATGTTTTGATTTAGTCAAAAGAAATGGTTTCAATTCTACATTATCATCATGTCTCGTAAGACGATCAATCATCATCATTGTTGTTGTTGTTGTTGTTGTGGACCGATGATTGGAGATGGGTGGTGATGGTAATGAGAAGAGCATAGGGTTGTTATGACTTGAATACATTGTAGACATAATATAAGGAAAGTAGTCAAAAAAAGAAAAAGAAAATTATATAGTTTCTGTAGACAAAAAAGCTATATAAAAAAGGATTGTTGAAGAAAAGAGGAAAAAGATAAGGAAAAAAAGAAAGAAGTAAATAAACGCTTATTTATAAACAACAATAATAAACATGAATACAAGTTTAAAACATGAATTTGTACTTCTTTCTCCCTTTCTGTCAAACTTTATTATCTATTCTCGGAATATCCGTTGCCAACTCTCCTGCATGTGAACTCCGAAATATGGTAACATCCTTCTTTATAGCTTATATATCTCTTTTTATGACCATGAAGCTTTTATCGGACACAGACATTTCACGTGTAAATAACTTTGTTTATATTTCTTTTACTATTCGATAATCCCGCCAAAATAACAAAACAGTTACACGGGACCTGTTCATCTTGAAAATTTACAAGCCAAACGCGGAACCCTTTCCTTCCTTTCTTGACAAAAAAAAAGTTTCAAAATATGCATGATCCCCCATTGATGTGTAGTCTTGATAATAAACTCCGATGTTTATTTCTCTCTCTTTCCGTGTGTGTGTGTGTGTCTGTGTGGTATGTTTGGTATGTTTGGTTTATAGATGATCAAAAGAGACTTAGTTTATACAAGTTATATGTTATTCTCAAGGACTTGTTGCGGTTTTATCGATGGTTAATCTTTACATCAACCAAAAAACAAAATAAAAAGCGCGCTCGGTCGCGCTCGCGTGTGTTCAACATGTGTTCCTCTTCCAGATACATTTTACGGCAAGACCATAAAGGGTAAAGTATTTGTTTGTGAATAAGTTAAGCTTTTTATTAAAACCTTTTTTTTTTGTTCTAAATATATTTGCCATTTGACTTGTGCCATGCCTCTAATGAGCAATCAGGATACTTATCAAATGCGTTATGGGAAGGAGTATGGACCCAATTGGCCTTAGAATTCAATAGGATGTGATAACACTCTTCTGGTTTTAATTCTGGAAGATCAGTGTCAATAGAACTTGCAAAAGGATAAAACCATTCCTCGTATTTCTTATCATAAGCATAGAGATGAGAACCACATTCAGAACAAAAATAACGAATATTTCCGCTATTTTCTTATCAGATATGACCCATATGATTATATCAACTTTTCTCTTACCCCAATTCTCCCTTTTCTTTATCTCTCAAGGCTTGATATCCTCTGGCGGATGTTTATAAAAGGTGAGCCCTCATACGTGTATTATCAATATGAAATTGCTTACTTTAAATATTCTTTGCCCTTGGTTACTTCCAATGTCTTGAACTATAAAGTCATCATTAGTCCCCGCCTTTTTTATATAATCCATAATATCACTTACTTCTCCCATAATGTTAATGCTGTAACCTCCGCCACCTTGGCATTTACGGCATATGGAGCTTTTCATTCTCCGTTAGTGTCTTCCAAGTATATCCTCATCTTTTTTTTTTTTTTACCAATAACATCGCATAAACTAGAGTGCATGGTTAATAGTCTATTTATTCTTTCTTTTATTCTATTTACGGGTGCCGGTGTATGAGAGATGAATTTGAAGTGAACTTTTTCACAGTGACAAGATCCTTTCAATTCCATACTAAAAAGAAAGCTGCATTAATTTTGTTTTCATACATTCACTCTATTTATATTATCGGTCATCAATTATGCCGAACAACTTTAATACCCTTGTTATATATCATATGTGTTCATGGCTGACAAATACATTCAAGATATTATCTTGTCTATATTCACTTCCGAGTTTTTGCTTCCAGAGTGTGGTACATCATGTAACGATCACAAAACTAGGGAGAGAGAAAAAAAAAAGGCGTATCAGAGTGTTTCATAGAATCATGTCATTATTTTTTTTCCCTTCCTTCTTTTTTTTCCCTTTTCTTTGAACGGGTTTTGTTGATATTGGGTCACCGTGAGATAATTTTTTCCATTATATAAAAAAGATATCTTGACTTGGGGTATACTTGTTTACGATATACACTCCGATATCAATGACCCAAAAAAAAAAAAAAGACAAGGCTGTCCTATCCAAAGGTATCACTGTTAATGTATGACTTAATTCTCTGTTGCGTGTACAGTAAATAGAATCAACATGGAGTCACAGGTTCTGTGTGCACAGAGGTTTATGAATCTTCTCTGTGCGCATAACTTTATGTTTGACAAAACACAAAGAAAAAGTAAAGGATCGGTCACCGTGCGCGCGATTAAATGGTTGGATGAAATGATATACTTTTGCCCAAAAAAAAAGTCTAAATGATATCTGTTGTATTTCTCCTATATAAGTGTGCAGTGTGGGGGGAATCCACTTGGTTTTGTACTTTTATAAGCACAGATGGGGAAACTTACGTATGGCGGACTATGAGATGTATATAAACATCACACTTGTTTCCATTAATAAATCCTGTTACCGTTGCTGTATAGTGATTTTCTTCTGGCTCTAGAATTAGTGGTTTAGTAAGCATATTGATTATTCGTTTATCATTTATAATTTTACTGCGTTGTATTTATCTTTAAAGTAAAAGCTTATAAGCCGACTGCAAAAAGAGTTTATGACTTGTTATTTGATACGCTTTATTATTATAATGATTCATATCAAACAGGCGTCAATCATTCTAGTAAAAAGGTGCATTCGTAGTTGAGTAACAGATGGTGCAAGACAGCTTGTCTTTTTTTGTAACAGTCATCTGACATCCGATGTTCCGATGCACTGGAACAGGGCTGTGTATGCAATGTCAGTGGGTAGCATAGTGATATATTTTCTTATGAGATCATGACCACAGGACCTCTCTCTCTCTTCTTTTTCAGAATCGTCATTTGAGAAAACTTTGGTTAACAAAACCATATAAGCCTTTCGGATACATAAAAAGTTTCCCCCAAACGTTAATCAGGAGACGACTGCCATTGGATAGCTTAATCCAAATGTGTAAAAGTGTCATCGGATCTGTTTGATAAGCTTGTCAAGATACGACCTATCATATGAACTCCACAGTCAGACGAAGTGGCTCGTGAACTTTATAAATTGTACTCAGAGATATCACAAGCTTTGAATATCAAATTGGGTTAGTACGAATCAACGGACAATACCTTCGATCTGATGGGTGTTCATGTATTGTAAGAGACAAATAAGAATGTAAAATTATAAGGTTCATTGGAGAAGAAAAGATGGCAAAATATATACTCCTTCCAGAAAGTAAATTCACCTTTGGTGGAAAACGTATGCACTTAATGGCGAGAACAAAATTCATGTTGTACGAAATGCAAGTTCGTCTTAGCAGTAGAACATCCAATTTGCCAGCAAAGAATGTTTTGTAGTACGAGCCTTGACAACTTTGGACATATAAGAACACACCAAGTGCTCATCCTCCTTTTATTTCTTTTCCACAATTACACTAGAAGACATATTATGATGAACATTCAATTCCTATACGAAGTTTAATTTCGTCGTTGACGAGTATGGCAGGCCTGAACCAATGGATGATATTGTTTATGAGGAACAGTTTCGTCTTGAAGCATTAAGCTCTCATACACAATGTTTAGCTCAACTGCCTTCTGAGAACGAGAAAGGGATAGAGGCAATGCAGGTGGAAAAGGAGGTAAAGCCTGGTAGTAATGTTGTTATGAAGTAAATATCAATGAAACGAAATTATACTCCCTACTCTGATCAGGACAAAGTGAGATTCGTCAAGTTGTTGTTTGAGAGGTGTCTGAACACAGCTGCTGCTGCAAAAGGAGCTTGGGATTCATGTTCATACAGCACAGATATGGATTGAACAGTACGAGAGGGATCCTAATAGTATCTTTGAGAAACAGAGAAAGACTGATCGCCCTTGCATTCTCAACGAGGAGCACAGAAAAGCTATCCTTAAGTGCATTGATACGAACACTTCAGTCGTTTTGGGCGACGTGATAAAGTACTTAAGACGTGAATTTTACGAGAAACTGTGTCTTTCTTGATGAATCTGCATTTCATATCAATTTGAAACGTAGCATGGCATGGTCAAAGAAAGGCTCCCCTTCAGCGGCCACAGTTCTCAAAACACGAGCAAAGGCAGCCATTTTGGGCGCGATTTCTGCCCAAGGACTGATTGAATGCAGCCTCAGGCTTCCTCAGCCGCCACCCAATAAAAAGAGAAAGTGAGCAAAAGGACAGTTACGATGGATGAAATGGACCAGTATCCACATATGAAGGATCATTACCTCATGATGGATAATACTCTAATCCATATATCGGTTGATATAGCTAAATATGTAGAATATCGTGGTTACTGCTGTGTCTATGTGCCATCCTATTCTTCTGAGCTTAATCCAATAGAACAACTTTGGGCAGTCGTCAAGAGTAAAGTCAAACGACAAAGGTACTGGAAACTGAAACATTGACGACAAGGATCAGTAAAGCTTCTAAGAGCTTAAAGTTGAGATACTTCAAGAACTTTGTTTGGCATTCTCACAAATGCTTGCACAAAATGCCGAAACAAACAGGGAGCTCTTAAAAAAAATGCAAGCACTTGGTTCCATAGGGTATTCTTTAATGCAATTTTACGTGTTCTTGCATCTTTGTTGATCAACTGATAACATAAATAAAGAACAACATTTCTTTTTTATCTCTTTCTTCTTCTTGAAAAGAAACAATCCAAGACGATGAAAAGTTTTGTTGGACTGCATCATAGGTAGTATCTGGAGGTAGCGCTTGTAGTATTGGTCTAACTTCTGGTGTATTTTCTGTGTATGTAGTGTTTGTCCTTTTTGGATATGTCGAGATGAAGCCTCTTAAAGAATTGGTGGACACGTACAAAATAAACAAGGGCTTGGTACGGTTTGGAAAGTTCGCCAAGACAGCAATTGACACCTACCGATTAAATGCCTGTTTTGCTGTCCAGGCCATTGGAACGAACTTGATCTTTTATCTCGTCGAATATGTCAACGGACATCTATACCTGATAGCAGAGTTTGACCAACTCTGCTTCCCCACCTCTATCGAAGATATACCTACGTTGTGGGGTTTCTTCGATAACCTATATCGGATTCTTCGTGTCTTCGAAGAAAAGTACAAGCAGAGCAATTCCCGCACTACAGCTCAGGGACACGCTGCCACTTTGGGATCGCCCCTCCTATCAGCCATCACCACTTCCTCTACGAATCGTGGCAGAACAAGCAGCATTTCTTATGCCTTCAACTAGTTTATGGTTTGTTTTGTTATTGTGATAATATAAAAGTAATAAGAGACAATAAAATACAGTTAGACTGAATTAATCCTTTTATTGAGTATGCAGATACAGGCCTGTTATATACATCCGCAACTAACTGAATACAGATAACCGGACCAACAATTAAGTGGAGGAGCAGGGTTATAATTACTAAGGATTCTTTCAAATATGTAATGTTCATCTTTTCTACAAATTTCAAGTTACTTTAACATTCACTTTAAAAGATGTTATTTTGTATGTATATCGTTATATAATCCATGCTCGTGCAAGCCAAATCATCCATTCGTTTCTCGCTAAACTCTCGTGCGAACATAAGGTCATATCAACCAGCCACAAAGTGAGATGTTTGTCGTATTTGTACGTTTATATCAAAGAAAATTATACACACCTTGACTCAATATAATCAATATATTTCGTACACAGGCCAAAGTCATCTTAAGTATTAACACAATACACGGCATTAAGCCCACAACACTGATTCATGGCATGCATAGTCTATAGCTAATACGATTCACTGGATGTAACTGGCTGACAACATTTATTCTTGCATATAAAGATTAATTTCCCCTTTTGCCACGTATCTCTTCCTTTTCTCTGTTCACAAATGACCACAAAAGGTCTTATTATCGATGAACAAATGATTTTACCTCTAAGACATGAGAGTACAAGTAGGCGGAATATCACAATACCCACAATAATGAACTCGCTGCGGCCAATGACACCCCTGATACCTCCACATCTACGCAAACCTCCATCAATCAGAATGTAACCAATCCATATTCACTCATACTCATCCTCATATGCTAGAAAAAGAAACATGAATAAAAAGAGATAATGTTCGTGCCAGTGATTTGTTGCAGTGGACCATTACTTATAATTATGGCGTGTAACGCATTGGGGTTTTCGGTCGCGGAGGGGTGGCAGCATTCGATTGATTTCAGAGGTGCTCGCACTCGATCGTTTCCTGCCGCCAAACACTTGAAACTCTTCATATCGTTCAGATTTGCAATATTTTTCAAAGATGAGCAATATCTTCAATGCATCGTTAAATTGAACCAAGTATTGTTGCAAATTTGCAATCAATGACGGCAAAGTGATCGTAACCAGTTCCATCATGAAATAAAGTCCATCCGCCATCAATTTCGTCAGGTAGAAGGTTGCCGTACCGTTGACATACTAGATCGATAGGCAGGCGCCGACATTACCTTGATCAATTGCGTTTTTCGAAAATCTACCCAGACGGATGAGATCCTTTGTAATCACATAGTTATTGTCGTCGTCAGCAGTAGCTTCCATTTCTGCAAAGCCAATAGTTTTGTCAAATTATACACCTTCAACGCAAGAGACTATGACTTCGGGTCGCTCCGAGGAAATCGATCCTTTTGGCACTGCTTTTGAATAATCATTCACTGTTCCAGTCCAACGGAAGAAAATATCGTTGTCAGGGTCGTCGAATAAGGGAGTGCGGGCAGGATACAAGTAGCGAGTGCATAGCCCTTGTTCCTTGATGACGGACATGATCACATCTTTCGGCAACATGGTGACGCTATCGTAAAAAAATATTAGCTGTTTTCCCCCAAAGCATTATGGAACTATATATATTTTTTTTTTGGGAAAAGAAAAGTGCTTACGGTCTGGCAACGGAGGAGATAATTCCTGAATTCAATGGTGAGGCAGCGTTTGCTTTTTGCAAGAGATCCACTTGGCGGCTAATCGTGTCATTTGCTGAAATTGGACTTTCTTCACAATATCCTTGAGTTCTAGCATTAAATGGACCATCAAATTCTTCCCCATATTGTGCAAAGTCAGGATGCATGCGATATGGTTTAATCAACAACACGTAGGACATGGCCCTAAGAAAAAAAGAAATCAGATATTGTTTGGACGATGCTTTTTATCTCTTACAAGATGTGATGTGCATGCGAATCCATGAATAAATTAATTGTCGCAGTGCTGATGGATGTTTGAAATTGATAAAAGGCTTGAGAAACACCGAAATCATCAACCATATAGCGATCTTCCTTTGATAGTAGATCGGGCGAGAAATATGCCAATTGCAAGATACTATCATCGTTGCTGCCAGATGGATTAACCGATTGCGCTGTATTCTGATTGATGGAGGCTTGCGTAGATGTGGAGGTATCAGGGGTGTCATTGGCCGCAGCGAGTTCATTATTGTGGGTATTGTGATATTATCGATGAACAAATGATTTTACCTCTAAGACATGAGAGTACAAGTAGGCGGAATAAGACCTTTTGTGGTCATTTGTGAACAGAGAAAAGCAAGAGATACGTGGCAAAAGGGGAAATTAATCTTTATATGCAAGAATAAATGTTGTGAATCCGTGCTATGGACTTAATGTGATGTATTATGTTGATTAAAAAAAAGGGGGGGATTTGGCTTATCTTCTTTTATATATGAGTAGAGATATGGTAGAAACACACAGTTATCGATTTTATCGAGTCTTTTTTTTTTTTTTTTTTTTTTTTTTTTTTTTTTTTTTTTATGAATGAGTGATTTAATAAGCAACAGAACATAATCTTTGTCCGCGTCTGTAGAGAATCTTTAATTTTTTATTATACACATGTGACAAAGAACACAGGCTAATGAACTTAATGACCACACAGGACTTGGGTTAACTACATACAACACCCTATGTATCTATTCATGACATTATGGCTATACTTCTTTTTAAAGTTAAAGACTATTGTCACGTTGACTACAAAAGTATGGCTTTACAAAAGGAAAAAATCGCTCAATTGAGACTCAAAGCACTGTAACACAGAGACCAAAACACATTTGACAATGCCCACATGGAAGTTCTGCTTAACAATATCGCTGTCATTTATTTCTTGCCGGACACTGGATCCATATACGTTAGCGATATACCTCGAATAGTTTGCCCATACTCACTCCTTATAAAATGAATAAAACCAAGGCACAAAAGGTAGCGCAAGCGATATAGAAATTGAAATTGAAAAAGAAAGGGTAATGAAGAAGCTCCTTTAAATTATACAACAGTTATGCTATAGAACAGCTATGGTGAACAGATGTTGCCTATAGAATAGATGAAAAAGTGATGTTGTAGTGTTTACTGAAAAAGGCTGCTGAAGAAAAGAAGAGCAACAGAAGCAAGCTCAAGATGAAGCATTCAGAGCATATCATCAACTTCATAGACAGCAGGCTCAGCCGATCTCGATTATACATTAGAAAGTCCTCTGTTCTAACTTTAAGAGTGTTTATAAAGAGGTCAACTCTTGCAAGACACATGAAAGAAAGTAATGACCTCTGGCATGGACCTTTTCTTAGCATTCGGCTGTATGACACAAAAAAAGCTTATTTGAAAAAGAGAAAAAAGAAAGCCGTGCACAAAAGAGGAAAAGAGCCAAAACGTGTGCTATGATCGAAAAATGATTATCCGTCATTTAAGCAGCAAATAGATATAGTAAGGCTTTTAAATGACCAGTCATGCTAACAGTCAATGATGCTTTATAATCTTCGTTTTAAACAAGTACATTTATGAGAACATAGACTTTCCTTGGTTTAACCATGTTATGATTGCACTGCATATAAGCTTCGTGATCAAACAAGTATTTACTAGAGTAATACTCAAGATGTTGGTAACTTGTTGAAACAGAAGCAAATAAACAAATATCATTTGGCAGCTGGCCTAGAAACTTTTTATCCATGTTTAGTCAAAAGTCCACCAACATTTGTCCCTCTCTTTTTTTTTTTCTCTTTATAAAATTTGGATGGGGATAAATGACAAATCACCCTATGAGATTTTAGGAGTTGGAAGGTATTCTACCCAAAAGGAAATCCGAAAACGTTACCTCGAACTATGTAAAATATATCATCCGGATGTATCCAAGATAAAGGATACCACAGCGAGGTTTAAAGACATCAAATATGCTTATGAAGTACTAACTCACAAGACAATACCAAAGCAACCTCTCATAAGGCATTATCCCCCTTCGACAGCAACGACAACAATTGATACCCATCTATGGACCAGGCGAAGTATCTTGGGTGGCTTTGGTCTCATGGCTGTTGTGATATTTTATTTGTCAATGGATAGGCAAGAAGAGTCATATTCAAAAATAGAAAGTGTCGCTACGCATAAATCACCAACACCATGGAAAGAGGCCGGAATGAGTTTTCGTGATTGGAGACAAAAATAGATAATTTTTAGGTTGAACAAAAGAGTATGGAATAAAAATGATTGCCCTCTACTTTTTTTTTTCTATTTTTTCCCTTTCTTTCTTTTTCTATAGAAACCCCATTTATTATGCCTGCTATCATGGACGTGTTATCCCCTCCTTCAACCCTTCTTACTACCAATAATAATACGTTTAATGATTCAAAGGAACGTTCTTATAAAGAGCTTATCAAACAACTTGCAGCGCAAGTAAATACAAAGCCCTATGGCAATATTCCGCCAATGTCAAATAACAATAAACGTAAAAAGAAAAAGAAAATTCAACAAGAAAGGACGATCAAACGCCGTATGTCCCATGTAGAAGACTGGGTTGTGGTGGACAGTAAAGAGTCTATACCAGATGAAGAAGAGCTTAATTCATCAACTGATTTTTCCTTGACTCATGTATTACCACTACATATGCCTCCACCTTCACTAAGCGAGATACAGCAGGATACTCATCTCTTACGTTCATTGATTACTACACAATCCTATGCGATCTCTTCCTCGCCTCCTCAGCTATCGAATATAGATCAACAGGTATGGAATGAAACGATTGCAAAACTAAAGAAATCGCTCGTTGTCTCTTCTCCCACTCCAAAGACATCACCGCGTCATATCATACCCTTACCACCACCGCCAAGAAAGTTAATGAAAAGAAGAAGATCAGAGGCAACGACACAACCTAGATTCAATCCAGATACCAATGCCTACACCAGAGATACCCGATCAAACCCTGATCACTTGAGAATGATTTCTGCAGAACTAAACATGATACGATCACGCAAATTGCTGAGCCCATTAAAACCAAGAGGATTTTTGCCTAGAAGAAAAGATATATTCATACGTGGTGAACATCGTAAAGTGTCCCCATTAACCTATGAAATAAACTGATTATATTTACTTCTCCGATGTTTTCGCTTTCTTTCTTTCTCTCTGTTTGCTTACTTTGCGCGCTCTATTTTAATTTTTTTTTCTTCTCTCTTTTCTCTCTCTTTTTTTTAGTCTTTAGGCAAACACCAAAAATACAATAGCAGAGCCTTTTTTTTATATATTTCAGAACAGTACATAACGTATATATAAAGTATCATTTTATATATATATTTATATATAATTTTATTTCCCTTCACACACACACACACACACACACACACACACACACATACCTTCTCTCTTTCTCTCTTTCTCCTCCCATAATCTAAAAGAACCCCAGAATAAAGAAAAAGAAAAAGAGATGCCATCTAAGCGAAACCAATCCAAAAATCAAAATGATCTCAAGACCTTCAAATCACTCTATAAACAGCACTTGTCTTCGCTTATTGAGTTATTTCCCGGTTGGAGTCAAGAAGATTTACTTTTTGTCATGGACGAATGTCAAGGTGACTTGGATCTAGCCATCAACCGCATTTCAGAAGGTCACGCCAGTCAGTGGGGTCAAGTCAAGACAAAGAGGACAAAATCAGTACAACAAAAGAAACCATTCTTGAATAATAAAGGAGGTAAGTATATATCAAGGTGTCATTTTACTTTTACTCAGTCGTCCACTTTTTAGACTCGCGTAGTAGTAAATCAAAAGGAAAACCCTGTAAGTTAGTTGGCAGTAAAAAAAAAAAAAAATAGAGGTTAATATGTAGACGACTTTATTCATATTTCTTCCTTTTTAAGCTAAATCAAAGCATAATAACAACAAGCAAGAAGTAAAACCACAAGCAAACCCAGAGCCACAAAAGCCTTCATGGGCAAGTATCCTGAAAGGACCACCTTCCCCTCCTCCAACAGAACAAAAGACAGTAGAACCAGTGAAAAAGGAGGAAGTAAAGGACGAGCAAACTAGAGTAACCGAGGAAACTAAACAAGAATCAACAGAGGAGGAACAAGAGCCAGAAAAGGAAATCGATGAACAGGCAGACACATTAAATGAAATAGAAAAGAAGGAAGCTGTAAATGAAGAAGAAGAACAACAACAACAAGAAGAGATAAAGGAGGTAGAAGAACCAACAGAAGCAAAAGAGGAACAAGAAGATAGAAAAGAACAAGAATCTCAAGAGGAAAAGACCAGAGTCATGAAAGAAGAAAAGGTCATACAGGTTCACCGTACGATTCGAAGATTGAACCAGACTGAAGCTGTCGTCTTGCCTACAAATCAATCTGCGCCTATAGCTTCTGTTAATGTTCAATTTGGTAGCCTTACCATCTCTACTGGTGATGAAAGTATCGAGGCTGGCGAAAAGGAAGACGAGAAGACAAGGGAAGTAGAGAGTAAGAATGAAGTAGTGATACAGACTGTCACTGAGCAGGTACCACAGCAAAAAGAGGAACCACCTCAGCCAGAAATTTCATTACCGCAACAACAGCAATTACAAACACCCCAACCCCAACCACAGCCACAGCCACATCAACAACTACCTTCATTCCAATCTGTAGCGCAACCATCCTCAGTCCAAGCTGCCCAACATGTGGCTCAACAAGCAAACACACAGCCACCGCTACCTGTCAACCAGCTTCATCCTTTACAACAACAACAACAACAACAACAGACACCATTACCTATGGCGGGGCTCGTAGGATTCAATTACCCATTACAACAAACACAACAACAGCCTGTAGCTGATTCATATATTAATCCATATTATGTACCACATACAGCAGCTGGATATACAGGTGGAGAATATAATACGGTGTATTCTAATGATACACAAAGAATGGTAAAATGGCTATCTTATGTGTGTGTATGTGTTTATGACTGATTATCATTTATAGGGATACTATGACCCATACGGTCATTCACCTTCAGTCGGATCTGCTCATCTGTTCAGAGACAAATATAGCACAGTACCACCCCACCCTCACCACCCTCCAGCTCATCATCCCCCCGTGCCACAACAACAGACAATGATGGTAGACAACAGTACTCCACCACCACCACCACCAACTCAATACGGTGGACACCCATATTACTCTTATTATTACTATCCTAATTATCAACCCCAAAATAACAATTACTATAAATATCCTGTCTATGGCGGTAAAACTTTTGAATATCCTACTTATGAAGAGTATCATGGAATGGCACACTATGACCATAAATACACTAATGGCAATCACAACAGTAATCCACAGCCTGCAGCAGCACCACCACTTCATCATCCTGTACCAGTGGTATCACACAATGAAATGATGTATAATAAAGATCAACTCAATAATAACAGCAATAGTAATAATAATACTAATACGCCTAATAATGTACAACAGCCACAACAACAACCATCTCTACAACCACCACAGCAACAACAACAACACCAGCAGCAACAACAACAAGTACCTCAACAACAACCATCTCAGCCTATAACCAATGGTGTCTATTATCCATATAGCCATCAGCAAACAAATTATCCTCCGTACATAAGACAACAGCAGCAACCCTATTGGCATCAAGCATAAATTAAGTATAAAATAAATTTTTCTCTCTGTCTCTTTTCTTTTCTTTTGTCTTCTTTATTCCCGATGTTTGTTGTCGACATATGGGGTCCCTTAGTGGTTGCTCTAATAGCAAACATGACTCAAGCACTTGGAATTTCTTTACAGAGAAAGTCTCACCTTATTGCAGATGTGTCTATACCAGTTTATAAACGACCATTGTGGATCTCTGGTTTCTTGATTTACACCATTTCCAACTTGATAGCATCTACTTGCACCATCGGCTATTTACCCATTGTCATTCTAGCTCCATTAGGCTCCATCGGACTTGTGTTTAATGCCATCTTTGCCAATTGGATTCTTGGCGACCCATTCACCAAACGAACTGCGATCGGAACCAGTCTTGTGTTTTCAGGAGCTAGTTTGATTGCTGGTTTTGGGGTTGTGCCTGAACCCAACCATAGCCTGGAGGATCTGATACAGCTCTATAAGCGACCTTCATTTATCGTTTATTTTGCCTTATTGGAATCATTTACCTTTTTTGGATTGCTTGCAACTCATATTATGGAACACCTCGTCAAGGTTCAGCCATTACGTTATTCTCCTGATTTAAGAAAATATCTCGGTATAAGGTTACAAGTTTTATTAGTTGAATAAGGAGCGAGTGTATTAATATAATTGTGTAGTTATGGTGTATTGGGAGCAAATATCAGTAGCCAAGCCATGTTGTTTGCCAAAAGTGGGCTTGAATTGCTTATTTTATCTGTATTTCATCATGACAATCAATTTGTGTACCCGCTCACTTGGGTCATTGTATTTGCACTTGCATTTACTGCTATTTTACAAGTAGGCAAAAAAAAAAAGCATAAAACAGTAAGATAAACCATCTTTAATAGCTGTATTATTTAAATCGAGGCGTACAATTATGCGACACTATTATCCTTGTCCCTCTCAACTTTTGCTCATTCAATGTCTCGTGTCTATTCAATGGTCTTGTCTATTACAATCAGTGGGATAGACTGTATTGGTGGCAAATTGTCGCTGTTCTCTTTGGTATCTTTTTCCTAGTCTGTGGTGTGCTCGTGATATCCGTACAGTCACCTATTGCTTTACCAGATTCCCCCAAACTCACATCAAGATCCTTTGCATCGGATGAGTCTCATCCATTCTTAAAGCCAAGTGGTCATTCTTCTTCCTCTTCTTCGCTGGACGAAGCAGGAGCTCATCGATCATATATTAGAAAAAAGGGTTGGTGGACAAGGATGAAGTCTTTGTGTAAAAAGAACCAACAGGATCAAGCAGATGAAAATACCGGACTACTCGTCCATCCTTAATACCCTTTTGATGTTTTGATTAAAAGCAACTTTTATTCTTTTTTATCTTGATAAGAGATAGGTTCATTACTATCTTTCTTCTTTTCTTCTTCCTCATCAAAACATAACCATGACGAAAAGCTCTTTAGGCTGTCTGTATCATTTGAATTGCTGTTGTTATTTCTTTTATCTGACGACATTTGCTCATTTGCTACCAAGATGGCTGCAGCTAATGGTATCAATTCTTTTGATACCCTCTCTTCTTGTGTACTTGAGATATATGGTAACTGTGTTGTATTACTGACATCCGAACGAAGGAAGAAGAAGCTTGCCTTATTTTGATCTTGAAAAGACATGATGTAAAGAAGAGAGAGAAAAAAGGGGTTAACAATGGTTTATATTTTTTATTTCTATACAATAACAACAAAAAAAGAAAACAAAGGTTTAACGTCTTGGTCTTGGTTTAACAACAAATGGATTGGGTGTCTTTCTTGTCTTGCCACCCTTTGCCAATACACCCCAAGGTGATCTAGGATCCTTATTACCCTTTGATTTACCTCTACCACCACCATGAGGATGGTCAACCGAGTTCATGGCTGTACCACGGACAGTAGGACGAATACCCATCCATCTTAATCTTCCTGCTTTACCCATCATTTCGTGTTGATGATCTGGATTACTGACAGAGCCAATGGTAGCACAAGCATCGACAGGCACCAAACGAACTTCTCCACTTGACAAACGAACCTGTGCGTATCCCTTCTCTCCTGTTTGAATCAATTGAGCATAAGTACCTGCTGCTCTTGCCATCACACCAGGACCATCTCGCTTTAAACCAATGTTGTGAACGATTGTACCAACAGGGACCATCTTGAGGGGCATACAGTTACCTACATCAATAGCTACCGTACGTGTAATATCTCCCTCTTGATCCTTCATGGCTCGATATGATGTCACTTGATCGCCTGCTTTCAATCCATGAGGAGCTACAATATAGCTCAATTTTCCAGACTTGTCGTGTCTCAACAAAGCAATCCAGGCTGTACGTCCGGGGTCATATTCTAATCGAACGACTGTCTGTGTGCCAGTCTCTTGACGGTGCCAGTCTAGGATACGAATACGTCGTTTATGACCTCCACCTCGGTGACGGATCGTGATACGGCCTGTGTTGTTACGACCACCTGTGCTTCGTTTGGCGACGGTCAAGGCTCGAACAGCTTTACCCTTGTAGAGATGATCACGGGGTACTCGTTTCAACCAACGCTTACCGGGTGTCGTTGGTTTCTTGGTCTTGAACTGACTAGAAGGAAGAGCAGAAGATTGGATGTTGTCAATCACTGCATTGCCTTGTGTATTGAATCCACTGACAAATGTTGAACCATTGGTAGAATTGAATCGTAGCTGATGGAATCGACTCACTAAAGAATCCATGCTGGTTGCTTTGGCAGGGTGGTATAATCGAGGAACTGTAACAGCAGGAGCCCTTAATGCGGCATGCTGAACAAGGGCTTTACCAAAGCGAAACATTTATAATTAAAAAAAAAAAAACTTTTTTGCTCAATTCCTGCCCTTTTTGTCTCTCTCTCCTTTCTGTCACTCTCTCTCTGTTTGCCACCCCCCTCCTCATTTTTCAAACTCCATCTTCAACCCAAAAAAAACCCATCAAAAAGCCACGTTTAGATCGTCTTGTCTAGAAATACATGATTTATTATAAAATTACAATAGCTAAAATACAAAAGGGGAGGAAATATGCATATGCACACACAAAAAAAAAAAACAAGAGATGGTATTTTAATACATAAGCATACCAGCAATGGAAGCAGAGATAAAGGTACAGAGAGCACCACAAAGCATAGCAGAGACAGCGATACTGGCAATATCACCATTACGCTTTGGGGCCAAAGTACTCAAGACACTGATTTGCATACCTACACTACCAAGGTTGGCAAACCCACAGACAGCATAAGTAGTGATGAGGACAGAACGTGGTGTCAAGACACCTTTGTAGGTTGTTGTGAGAGCTTGGAAGGCTACAAATTCATTGGCCCAAATCTTGGTTGCCAAAATCTGACCAACAGCAACGACGTCTCTGTTTTCAATACCAATCAGCCATGCAATAGGCACAAAGATATAACCAGTGATCAATTGAAGTGTGAGATCTTGAATTGTCAAAAAGTTACCGGCCCAAGTCAAGAGTGCATTGACGGCATAGAGTAAAGCAAGAAGGGATATCAAGTTGGCAGTCATGAGCAAGGCGATATGAATACCTTCTGCAGCACCATTACCAGCAGCATGGAGCAAATTGGATGGACGGTCATCGCTAGGAGGCACACGGACCGTCTTTGCAGTCATCGGTGTCTCGGTTTCGGGGTAACGCATCTTGGAAACGGTGATAGCACAAGGAATAGACATGATACAGGACGTCAATAGAGCTTCACCCGAGATACCCATGGTCATGTAACCATAGAGCACAGAACCGGAAATGGTAGCAAAACCAGAGCACATGACCTGATGGATTTCAGACATGGTCAAGTAGGGCAAGAATGGCTTGATAAGCAAAGGATTTTCACTTTGGCCCAAGAAAGGAGAGGCTACAGCTACGACAGCTTCGGCACCTGACATCTTGAAGAGAGTCATGAAAATAGTCGCGCACTTTTGAAGGACCCATTGAAGGGCATTGATGTAGTACAATATCTGCACAGTAGCTGCAAAGAAGATCAAAGCAGGGTAGACAGTAATGGCAAACACGTTTGATTGAACTGCAGCATTGCCAAAGACAAAGGCCGCGCCGTTGGTGGCTTTGTCGAGGTATCCTTGAGCAAATTTGGAGGCCCATGCAAAGATGTCGTGACCAACAGAGGAACGGAAGACAAAGAGAGCCAGAATAAATTGGATAAGCATGCCAGAAAAGACTGTGTTCCAATTGATCGCTTTACGGTTATTGGAGGTAGCGTACAAGACAACCAAAAAGACAATCAAACCAAAGAGAGCAATCAGACGTTGAATACGAGTTGACTCTGGTCTTTCTGGTAAGCTAAATGCAGTGATGACGATGACGGCGAGAACAAAGAAACCATAAGCAATATGAAGAATATGTTTGGGAACTCTTTCGAGAGGTTTGGCTATAGTACGAATACAGGCATTCCATGGTTTGGTCACGACAGTTGTAGGAATATATTTGAAAGCAAACTTTAGACAAAAGAATGCATAGATTAAACCCAACACAAGGTTCTCTTGATTGTATCCTTTTGGCACTTGAAGAGCATAAGAGGCGGCAAGATATCCGGTAAAAATAAGAAAGTAACAGAGACTTGAAAAATTTTATGATTAATTTTTTGGTTCCTCTTTAAAAAAAAACGACTTACTGGAACCATTTCTTATGTCTTCTGTAAAATCTCTTGAACCATCCTTCCTTTTTCTTTAAATGGTCATCATCATCGTCTGTAGAGGCATCTTCGACTTTTTCATTGGTAGTAGGAGGCATGTCAATGGCTGTAGATTGTTCTTTCAGCTCGTAGGTGTCTTCTACCACTGGTGCAGAAGCAGGCTTGTCATTGTTGATATTAATGACGGTCTCTTTTCCAGAGAGAGAGTCTTCAAGAGGCATGATGGCTAGTATATAATCAAGAGAAGAAAGTGATGCTTCTTTTTAATAGATATTTAAAAAGAAGGGGTTTAATAGAAAAAGAGTGCCTTTTAAAAAAAGGGTAACTGATGATTTCTTGCGTTTATTTAAAAAACTCAATATACAAAAAGAAAAAGAGAAAAGGAAAAAGAAAAAAGTAAAGTAGCCTGTCTGTGCGTTGTTATAGACATGATCCGGTTTAACTCAGTTTGTCAAGAAAAAAATTTTTTAATTTGTTTACCATAGAAACGGCGATTGATGTAAAAGTCTAATCTCGGATGATAACCAATTTTATTAATTTGGAAATTTAACCCTACAAAAGTCTTGTACTCATTGAATGGCATGACTCCCTACCTTTTATGGATCTGAATACAAATACGTTCCCCACTTCACTCTTCGTATGTGCTAGGGAAGGCGGATTTAAGTACGTGTATACACACATATTTACATTTATCTAGAAAGGGCAATTGAATTTTACTGGTTATTACTGGTGCTGCTCATTCGTCTGTTTTCAGAATGCTGAGGGTACACAAAAAATTAATGTTCAAGATCGAGGAGCACAGTAGTTGATCACCCGTTTTTACTGTGTTTTTGTCACATAATACAATTATCTCTCTATAATGAGCAACATATTCATATTACCATAGAAATGGTTTTAAACAAGAGAAAACCTACAGTTACTATAGTTTCATTTGTTGGTTTATTTCTTCATTATTTCAGCATAAAAGGGATCAAGGGTTTAAAAAAGTCACACGCTTTGTGACAACGAAAGGAACACAAAGAATTACAGTCTCCGCCCTCTGCTTTGTGTGTCTACACTCCACACAACAGTAGCAGGCACAATAGGAGAAGGTAAGGATTCCAGTGTATAATATCCATGTGGCATGATTATCAGTTTAAATAGTCCCTTGTCATATTTTTTTACTTATTATTGTTACACTAATCCTACAGTCGTTTTTCCCTATTTTTTCCATCTTTTTATGACCAATTGACAACATGTGACCTCTCATTGTCTTGGTTACAGGGTCATTTGATAACAACAACAAAAAAGAGGAACTTTCTCCATAGAAGTTATCATTATATGTAATGTGTTATGTAGATTGTTTTATTTTATATTTCATCACTTTAGTCTGTGTCAAAAATAAACAGGGTTGCCAGGTATATATATATGTATATATAATATGTGTGTGTGTGTGTGTGTAAGGGAAAGGAAGAGTAGACAATAGAGATATGCTCGTTACTTTAGTTTATACAATTATAAAGAATGTAATACCAATAGTTTCAGTAATGAACTTTCTTAATTATGTTCTTTATCAACTATGGACCGCACAGTTTAATGAAATTAAGCCATTAGATCAAATAATCAATATCTGGCAAAATCATTGTCATCCTACTACTATATTCCTTTTGATAACAAGGGTCCTCGTTTCAGTAATCTCATATGTCAAGCTTGAAAGTTTCAGGCAATGTTACACCTTCCAAACGAACGATTTTTTCCGAGGAACTCGCCTTTCTTCCAAGTTGTTTTTTTTTTTTTCTTACGGAACTTTACTTTTAAATTCATGCTTGAGATTTGTAATACCAAAGCTTTCAATCAAACAGCCAAATGCACCCATCCTGTCATTGTTATTTATGCAGATGTATCACTAAAAAGAGTGATGTGATCCTTTTCTTTTCTTTACCTGCTGATAAACATGCGGAGTCGGAGGCGAGAGCATTCTTGGTATATGTCCAGAATAGGGTGGTTATCATAATATCCATGCTTTATTCGTCTTATGAAATCGTAAAATTCCATGACAGAGACCAGACGATCTCGGCAGTGTCTGTCCATAAGGGTCCACTCATCAAAGTAGGATAATCGGAACTTCCAACGGAGTAGTAACCTTTCCTGCTCTTCTTCAGGAGTTCTTCCACATAGATGGCAACCTACGAAAGATGAATCTACCTTTTTCTGTGACAACCTATCCCAAAGAGTGCCATTTGTTGATATGGACGCGTTATTGCTCTTCTCAGGCACTGAACAAGGCTCGATCAAGCATGTTTTCGATATAATTGCATCAATAACTCTCTTTATGCTTATCCTTTTAACCATCTGCAAACAAGGCTTGATGTCAGATTTTAAACATGCTTTCATAAATGACAGGTTAGATAGTTTGGTCATAGGCACCGTCCTTATTGACGCTATAAACTCGGCAAACTCATCCAGCACGAGTTGATCCTGTAATATTGATCTGACTTCGATAGGCTGTCTCTGACCAAATAGCACCGACATGTCCAACTGAGATCGAAGCACATAGTTCTCATGTGTAGTCTTGATGCCAAAGCTACGTCGATTGATTGCAGCCGTTTTTATTTCTTCATCATGAGTCATCTTTTCCCTAAGTTGTTCCAGCTCTGTCTGTATAAGCTTCAATTGTCGCTCTGTTTCTGCTAACATACGCTCAAGGTCATCATATTGCTTTTGAAGCTGCTCCTTTTCCTGCTGCTCCTTGGACACTAGAACATTGGCCTCTTCAAACAATTTTTGAGTCAAATCTTGTAACTCGATTTGGACAATTTTCTTGGACTGCTCAATTGCCTTTGTATGAGCTACTTCGACTTGATGCTTCAGACGAACCGCCTGGATATCTTGTTCTATCGAATCTATTTTTTCTATCATTATTTTGATATCCTGCTGACGTTTGTCATGTGCCGTTTGTAAGTCCTGAAGTTGCTGCTTTATGGATTCATTGAGCGATTGCTTTTCTTTAAGCTGAGATTTCAGTTTTTCCACTTTTAAAGTAATTGTCAAACACTCTTGCTTTTGGTTGTCAATGATGCAAATGAGTTGATTACATGATCTACAACGGTCAGAGTCAGTTGTTGACAAGACTGAATGACAAACACAGTTGGTTATTTCTTGACTATGAGTTGCTGATATTTGAGGTTCTATCAGATCATCTTTGATAATATCTTTTTCCATCCTCATATATGTTATTGCAAGTTAAAAAAAAGGAGGGAGAGTATAATGAAAAAAGACAATCAAAAAAAAGGGACACGAAAAAATTCAGGGGTGCTATCTACGATGTCATTTCACAACTTCACACTATCAGAGTTTCTACCAAAGACAAGACTGTCCAATGGGATATACTTTAATATTCTTGAATGATCTTGACAGCATAAAATTAGAATAAAGAAATAACAACATTTCTTTATCTCTTTCTTCTTGAAAAGAAACACGAACCAAGATACATCCTTTATAAGCTTATATGTAGCGTTAAGCTACACAATGAAAAGTTTTTGTTGGCATACATGATAGATAAGTAACTTTTGATCAATTTTTTTGTGCATGTAATGTTGTCCAAAAAAAAGGGGGAAAAAAAGAAAGTAAAGAGGGACGAGAGTTTTTCTATTCTTTTTTATAATATTACACGGCTTATCAAAGATGGCTGAATCCGCCAAGTTAGAGCCAGACTATATTGAGATTTCGAAGCAAGGGTCGACTCATAACGAAAATCCCGAAGCAAAGCTTTTGGTCATTGACTGGGTGAACACAGTGTTTTCACGAAGACAAGCCAAAACCTATTTTGCAAGACCTTACTTTGATACGTTCCTTGAATACATTTGTCAGCAATTTGAAGTCATCATTTGGAGTTCGGCAACGGGCAATGTGTTTAAAGCCATGTGTAAACAGTTTCCAAAAGTGCGTAAAATCTATGATGGTCAATATAATCCGTCTGGAACTATTTTAAGTGAAGGACGTAGTTGTACAATAAAGGATCTAAAGTTTATCTGGTCAAGTACCCATTACGATGCAACCAATACCGTCTTGATCACAGATAATCCAGCAGTTGTGCCTCATCAGCCATATAATGTTATTAGAGTGTCAGCTTATGACAGTATGTCAAATAACGGTGATAACACTTTGCTGAAACTGATCAAATACCTAACTTATCTTCGTCACCAATCAAATGTTGTCAACTACATTATGAATTCCCCCTTTGATGAAAAACGCGACTGGAATATCGTATCTGATCCTGCGCGTGATAGAATGTTGACTCAGTTCACTAAAAATGGTGATCCTGTAACTAATAAACAAAAGCAAAAGAAAGAGAGCAAAGCTCAAAAGCAAGCGAATCAATCACAACAACAGCAACAACAACAAGTAAATAGCAAGACACAAAAAAATAATGCACAACCACAAGAAACGAGTCGTAAAGCAAAAAAAAGAGGAGCAGGTTCTGATCCTGGACCGAATAAAAAATCAAAGCCTCCATCAGGAACAGATACAAAGACTGAGCAAGTGGGGCAAACTGGTAGTAATACAGCCAATGTCTCTCAAAAAGTAAAAGAAGAGCAGCAAAAGAGAGAAGAGCAAAGGAGGAGAGAAGACCAGAAAAGAAGAGAAGATCAAAGGAGAAGAGAAGAACAGGAAAAGAGGGACGAACAGAAAAAGAAAGATGAGCAGAGAAGAAGAGAGGAACAAAAAAAGGCAGATCAGAGAAGACGAGAAGAACAAAGAAAAAAAGAACAGAAACAAAAGGAGAAACAGAATAGACAAAATGATACACATGAAGCAGATGATATGGACTATGAACTATCACCGTTAATTAGTCAAAGGGAGCTAAAAGAGATAGTGGACAAGTTTACAAAGTCCATTTGTGCCGAGATTGCAGCTATGGATGCTCGGGACATTATGTAATATACCATGATTATTTATTATAAGAATCAAGAAACTTTGTACGTATTTTAATCAACTATGTTTAAACGTAAATCCTTTAACGGAATGGGAATAAAATTATCGATATCTATTCCAGACTGTAATAGGTTCTCTTTACAATGTGCTGGCACTAGTTTATGTATCAGATCAGGTCTTACAGAGAGCTCTAATAATAGACGAGTGTAAGAAAAAGATGGTTTTTTTTTTATATATTCCTCTTACCTTCTCTAGTAAAATTAAACAATTCGGGTAAATCACGTCCATTTGCCATTTTTGTTTCTGGATTACGAAGCTCATCAAAGAATGGATGAACCATGGCCTCACTTGCAGTCAATCTTTTTCTAGGATCATATTGAAGAATGTGTGATAATAAATCAATTGCTTCAGGTGGTGTTCTTGATCTAAAGACCTATAAATGTATAATCACTAAAGTTTAATGACCGATATTTTGATATTTTGATCAAATCTACCTTTGCCAAGGGATGGGGCTTAATGATAGGAAATTTATGTTCCGTATAATTTGGATTCATAATCAAGACTTCTTCCTTTGTTGGTGTTCCCAACACTTTGATGATCTCTACCAGCTGATCTATTCCACTCTCGCCCGGGAACAAGGGTTGACCCAGCAACAGTTCACCCATCACACAACCAGCGGACCATATATCTATACTGTAAGTATAATGACAGGCGCCAAAAATTAATTCAGGGGCTCTGTAATAGCGTGAGCAAATGTAAGCTACATTTGTTCCTCCTTCTACAAGTACTTTGGCACTACCAAAATCACATAATTTCAATTCACCTGTGATAGGATGCACAAGGAGATTTTGTGGTTTAATATCCCTATGACAAACACCCAAGGTATGAGAGTATGCAAGTGAACGAAATAGCTGATACATGTATAATTTGACGATCAACATGGGTACTGTTTGCTTTAATTTGGTATAGTGTCTGCATACGCGATATACTGTTTCTGGTACATATTCCATCACCAAATTGAGATACACTTCATCCTTCTATCATCAGATTTAATACAATGTACACTTTCTTTTCCCTGATCCCTGACCTTGCTGTCACCCTGAGTATAAAAATAGGCTTTGAGTCCACAAATATTTGGATGATGCATCAATCGCATTATCTCCAATTCTCGATTCTATTGTCTAAAGTTCTCAATATATGTGTCTATCTTTATGTTATTATTTCGCTAACCTTGAATCGTTTATCTTGTAGTACTTTTTTGATAGCAGCATCTTCACTGTTGTGAGATAATTTGATGTGATATACAACACCAAACGAGCCATTGCCAATCACTTTTTGATGTGTATACTGCAATTGCATATTATGTCCACTCATTCCATCTTTTGCTGGTACACGTATTGTCCTAAAGGAATCAAAGGCATCACTCACTATGAAAAGCGTTAATTTCTTTTTTACTGCGTCATGTTTAGTTTCTTTATTACCCGAAAATTTGAAATGGCTTAAAGCAGACATTTTAAAGTTTATGAAAAAGAAAAGAGGGAAATAAAGAAATTTAAGCCAAAATTTAAATATATTTTCTTTCTTTTTTTTTTTTTTTTCCTTTAGACAAGAAAATGATTGCCACTTCAATAAAGACCAAGAAAAGTCTTTTTTGGAAGTGCGGCTTAGTTGCTCTCTTTATTATATTATTCCTTTGGTTATTATACAATCCTTCATCATCTTCATCATCTGTCTTATCAACTGAAAAAAACGGTAAATAACACAAACAAACAAACAAAAGAAAAAGAAAACGATACTGATCTGTTCTATAGAATCAATCATAGAACAACCTATAGAACAGACAGCTCAATGTTTAGCAACAAAGGACGGTCAAGCTTCAACAAAGTATGCCATCATGATTGATGCTGGCTCATCTGGTTCAAGAGTTCATGTTTACAAATTCAATATATGTAATGAACCAGTTTTGGAGAATGAAGTATTCCATATGCTAAATCCTGGCTTATCCAGCTTTCAGGATGATCCTGAAGCAGCAGCAACATCCTTGAATGAATTATTAGATATTGCAGTCAAGAGCGTGCCTCAAGAGGACCAACACTGTACGCCTATCGCCGTCAAGGCAACAGCGGGTCTTCGTCTTTTAGGTACTGAAAAGAGCGAAGCTATCCTTCAGGCTGTACGTAGACGTTTAGAGGCATATCCATTCCCGATAGCAGGAGAAAATGGAGTTGAAATTATGGACGGCAAAGATGAAGGCGTCTATGCATGGATCACTGTCAATTTTTTGTTGGACAAATTAAAAAAGGATGGACAATCAGCTGCTGTCTTTGACTTGGGCGGTGCATCCACTCAGATCGTATTTGAGCCCACGTTTGCTTCCTCAGCCACTATGGCTGAAGGAGAACACAAATACAGCTTGGACTATCAAAATGATACTTTTACCTTGTATCAGCACTCTTATCTTGGCTATGGACTGAATGAAGCACGAAAGAGAATTAAGACGGAAATGATTGATATGTGGCAAGATGAAGCAAAGCGTACGGGTAGAGTGTATCACCCATGTTTACCAGATGGACATGAGGAAAAGTTTGATTATGAAAACAGTACGGTTACGTTGGTCGGTACAGGGGCAGGCCACGCAGCCTGTCGAAATGTAGTTGAAAGAGTATTCAACAAGGACAAACTATGTGAAACCAATCCTTGTGCATTTGACGGTGTTTATCAGCCACCACTTACAGAGACATTCAAGGATAGAGATCTTTATGTGTTTTCATACTTTTATGACTTGACTCAACCTCTTGGTATGCCAAGTGAATTCTCAGTAAGAGAGCTGGGAGAATTGACGACAAGAGTGTGTAATGGAGAAAGAAAACCTTTTAGACATATGCCAGATGCCATTAAACAGTTATCTGATGATGCAAACTACTGCTTAAACCTAAGCTACATCTATAACTTGTTGAGATTTGGCTATAATATTCCATCAGATAGATTGGTACGAACAGCAAAGAAGATACGAGGTGCCGAAACTGGATGGTGTTTAGGTGCTTCTATTGCCATGTTGGACCAAGTTAATTTATGCAAAGCTTAGACACGCATACACATAACGATTTAATTTATACATACATTTATTTAATAAACATTGGCATTTTACTATTATTTTTTGCTTGTTGCTGATGATCAGAATATATTTGATACTCTAGTAAAACAGGTAGCAACTTCCATAATGTCAGTTCAGGCCAATAACAATTGACAAACTGGATCTGACAACCATCGCTTGCCTGCCATAATAAGAAATCGCTTAGACGAATTTCACCTGATGTCCTCAGAAGAATATCGAGTGGTGGACAATCTGCTGTGAATAGATGATTCTGTATTGTTTCATCATTTATCTGTTCTATTGACAGCCTTCCTTCCTTTACTGACTGAACTGTCTCTTTAATTGCCGTCGTCATTTCATCTCTTGATGTATATGGACAGCATATGTTCAATATACGACTGTATATTTGTTTAATCATTCAGTTGTTTAAGTCCTTCTTTCTTTCTATTTTACCCTTTATGATGTTTTGTGTCTTCCATAACTTTGTATGCTACTTGTTGTACATTGGCTGGTAATAGACTCAAGTTACCTATAATTTTTATCTTGATTCCATACTGATGAACTAGAAAACTTTTTTTATTGACATATGAGCATTCAATCATTTCCTTAAAGAATCAACTAACCTTCTTTCACAGAATCCATCAAATGCTTCACAGAATAATTGCATCAGATAGTCAACCTCTTCTTTAGATCGATTAAAATTATCGATACTAAAAGCAAAGGCAGTAACTACCTCAACGCCTAGTTGCATACATAAATCCAAGACCTTTATTATTGTTGTTAGTTTACTTTTATAGTCTTTAAAGTATTTACTTTTTCCAACTGTTTAAACCCTTCATAGTGACCAAATTTTGTTGATGTAGCTCCTATCTTCCTTGCATATCGTCTATTTCCATCAAGAATAAAGCCTATATGACGAGGTATCTTTCCTTTGCGTAGAATAGCAAGCATGAACTGCTCGCAATAGTTGATTAGTGAATTCATGACAAAAGAAAAGTAAAAAGAATTTCATGTGTTAGTTTTTAAAAGGGGGACAAATTAAATGACGGGAGATTGTGCGGTGTTTCAAAATGGACACATATTGACAAGAAGAGGACAAGTACTTCAGAACGAACCTCACAATCCCTTAGTATTCCTTAACAACATATTCATAGTAACAAATCACCTTTGGATTTTAAACAAGGGAGACGTCTAGGTTCATCGATGAATATAGAGTGCCTTCTTTTTCAACTCTTTTGCTTCAATTGTATACTTCTCTCAAAGACAACTGACATAACTACAGCAGTTAACTCACGGTGTATACTGATAAGCTTGGTAATTCTTCAAAAAGATCTATGGAATTAAAACGAAGTTAGCCTAATGATCTTGCAGATGTACCTGAACTGTCCAAATTTGATTTAGTGGCCCTAACGCACAATAACCGTATGATATTCCGAGATTGACGTTATGTACTTTGGATGTGATCGCATGAGGACGACCAAATTCACTTTTAGAAGCTTAATCACTTGACCACATCCCAACATCACCTTTTTATAGACTTAGTTTTATCTATTTCAGAAGCACTTTTTGAGAGGGGAGAGAGAGAGAGTTTCCTATAGCTTCCAAACTAATTAGGATACCCAGTACTATGTTAAGCCACGATTCAATAGAATCAATATGATTTGTTGTATAATTTTATCATTCATATGCTTCATGAAGCAATGCATCTCTCTTTTTAGAACAGGAAACAAAACCAAGGACGCATACATCAATGTCAGACTGTGCATTTTTACACAAGTGTTTTAGGTTTCGAGATATATGTAACTCTTTTCAGAATTAAAGTTACAATAGAGGTAATAGTATATAGTTCGGGTACCAGTCAAGAGAGGGATCATTATGCTGATTATGAGAGGAATGTTACATAAAAAAATTCAATATATTTAAGGAGAACCTTGAAAGTTTCACTTTATTTTTGTTAAATATGAGCATAGTCTCTCTATCTCACTTAATTGATGCCGCTGTATATTTCCTCTCTATCTCTTAAAAGAAGGGGGAAAAGTGATCCATTTTTGCAAGTTGAATACCTTGTGAGTATGAATGTCTTGCAGCAGAAAGAGAAAGTGACATTGAAACCCCTCCTTTTTGTTTTATCCTTGTGCTACAGCAGTAATCTTTGTTGAAAGGGTCAACGAAACAGAATACTTATTTAAAATGCATGACTTGATGTATGTATAAATAACTTATGCTTGTAATGATGCTGCATTGAAAGCGTATGATCATATACATTGTCTTTGTTTTGTCAAAGCTATTAAGTTTTTCTAAATAAAGAAAGTACCTACTATTGTGTCGTCATTTTAAGAGAGCGAGGAAACAGAAGCATGCAAACTAAATAAGCGTGTGTAGTTTTATATTTTACCAAGATATTATAAAGTCTCGAACCTTTAAAGAATGATTTATAAAGACATCACATCAAACAAGAAACAGTAAACAGGAGTTGAAGATAATGTCTAGGTTACTATCGGAGTGAATAAAAAATAGGGCTAAAAAGAACAAGACAAAGGTACCTGCTCTGTCCCTTTCTTCTTCTTTTCTCATCTCTTTACTATGACAAGAAGCTGGAAAACAAATTCATCTGCAGTATCATTAATGGATGACACGGATATGACTGTTAATGAACGCAATCCTTTGCTATCTGTCGATCAACGTCAAGACTATAATTCCAGAATAAAATATAATAATGCAAATATTAATGGTAAGCTCCCTTTTAGTGAATTTGATTGCCGTATCGCGTTCCATTATTTAAGATGTATGCGTGTCTCTTTTATATATAAAAGACACTGTAAACATTTCTTTCTTGTTCTTTATCTTTAAAAAAAAATGTCATGTTCATCTATTACTACTGTGCAGAACCATGCTGTGAAAACAGAGAACGTCACCATGACATTTGATTTACCTAGGCGCCCATCAAAAGAATCATCAATACTAACATTGTGTCATAAAACTACAGATGAACTGGATACACAAAGGAAATCAAAAATACAAAAGTTTGTGCAACATTCGAAATCATTCAAGGTTAAAGTAAGAAATACACATACACGCGCCTATGATTATTGATAGAGTTTCTAATCCTTTTTATTATAAAGCACAGAGAATTCTTGGCTGAATTTATTGGTACACTCATACTGGTCTTATTGACTTGTGGATTCTGTGCAGAACAGACATTAAATATAGAAAAAAACAAATCATGGTTAACATCATCATTTGGCTCAGGTAAATGATTGTGTATTCTTTTGATTAACCCGAATTATGAGCTAAATATCCCATTAGGCCTTTCTGTGTTAATTGGCATCTGTGTTGCAGGACATGTATCTGTAAGTCACAAGGCAATCATTTGCTTACTTGATTGCTAATTATATTCTAGGGTGGACATCTCAACCCTGCAGTTACTATCGCATTCTGTGTGTTTAGTGGATTTCCAATCCGAAAGGCTCCCACCTATATTGCCGCTCAGTTACTGGGTGCATTCACAGGTGCCGCTTTACTCTATAGTATCATTGAGCCAGCTATCACACAGTTCGATCATGGAGAACGACAAATTTTGGGGGAATATAGCACAGCAGGTATCTTTGGTACTTATCCTCCTCTATATGTTGGCATTGGATCCGCAGTCGCGTCAGAAATTGTAGGCACTGCTATGCTCCTGTTGGTTATCATGGTCTCTGGTCACCCCAACAATTTACCTTTCAGAACAGCTCAAGGTGCCATGATTGCCATTGGTGTCACAACAATTTCACTTTGCATTGGCTATACATCTGGGTTCTCTCTGAACCCTGCTCGTGATTTTGGTCCTCGTTTGTTTACTGCCCTTGCTGGATGGGGTGTCGATGTATTCAAAGTGCACCACTATTATGCCCTTGTACCCATGTTTGCACCCATCATTGGTGGACTCGTTGGAGGATTTATTTTTACTGTATTCATTGATTAATTTCTATTGAATAAACCTGCCTCGAACCTAATTATTCTGTTAATGACACCATTTTGGTTCCCCATGTGTAATTGCCATCGTATTGTTACATCACTTGATCATGCAGAAAATATCTTATGAGAGGGAAATTTCCCGCTTTACCGGCGCAAGTTCCTTGAGCTTCCCTTTTGATGCCGTATGTATAGACTTGTTTCTTGTCTTAACAATAAACACACTTGCCTATTTATCTTGTAATAAGATCTGTAGTTCAAATCAAGCACGGAACTTGTAAAAGCTACGTCAAATTCATCATCACTAATAAGGATTTTGGCAGATCCTTTTTCATACAAACGATGTGTTACCCAGGCTATGATGAAAAGTCAGAATTTGGTAAATGACTTTATTTATAGAAAAGTTGTTTATCTGATTTCTTTTTGACCAGAAATTGAACAAGTAGAATTAGCATACGAGGAAAACTATCAAAATATTAGAGTTAAATAATAAGCAGTCTGACTTTGGTAGCAATATTCTCGAGTTGGCTTGGATCAGTGTCTGTTGAAGGAGTCAAAGAAGAAGACAAGAAAGATGATGTGTATATGTGCTTGATGGTCCTTTACCGAATTGATATCATTAAGTATTATGTCATGCTTTACTGCCTAGCAATATATTGGATGGGCTTCTATATTGATGTTTATCAAATATGTAACAGTATATTTGTTCAATAAAGGTTACCATCATTAACTTGTCACAACATGGTTATAGAATATAACCCGTAAACAGCGTACCTTTACTAAATTGTATGGCATTTAAGAATGAACTTTTATTGTCTGTATTTTGGTATTTATCAGGTTACTCAAAGTGTCAAATATAGAATTCAGTGTAACTGTAACTGTTCAAACATGACACGTGACAAAACATTGACAGCCAACCAAAAATTGGCCAATTAGATTATACTTGGTCATACCTGCCCATATGTCGTATCCGAGCATAATTCACGCTTATTGAAACTAAGGAATTTACCCTTACAATAACACTTACTAGTACATAACATCATTTCTTGATTCAGATGCCACAGTGGTAAAAACTAGGAAACCTTTAATTAAGCTACTCTACCTCAGAACAACTACTAAACGCACGTCAACTATAATCCCATAGTAAACTTAAAGTATAAATAAAACCACTCTTTATCAATAAAAGGATTAATTCAGTCTAACTGTATTTTATTGTCTCTTATTACTTTTATATTATCACAATAACAAAACAAATCATAAACTAGTTGAGCGCATAAGAAATGCTGCTTGTTCGGCCACGATTCGTAGAGGAAGTGGTGATGGCTGGTAGGAGGGGCGACCCCAAAGTGGCAGCGTGTCCCTGAGCTGTAGTGCGGGAATTGTTCTGCTTGTATTTTTCTTCGAACACACGAAGAATTCGTAAAAGGTTATCGAAGAAACCCCACAACATTGGAATATCTTCGATAGAGGTAGGGAAGTATACCTGGTCGAGTTTTGTCATCAGGTAAAAATGTCTGTTGACATATTCGACCAGGCAGAACACCAAGTTTGTTCCAATGGCTTGAACAGCAAAGCAGACGTTTAATTGATAAGTATCAATTGCTGTTTTCGAGAACTTGCCGAGCCTTACCAAGTCCTTATTTATTTTATAGGTGTCCGCCAATTCTTTGAGAGGCTTCACCTCCATATATCCAACTGTGATATTATTTATTGCGATGATGCCATCCGGTCTTCTTTTTGAAACAGTTTCGTCAATCGCGGATTCAGGATTGTTTGATCCAACAAAATCCACAGAAACATATTCGTCCACATCTTGGTTGTCGAAAAGGACAAACACTACATACACCAGAAGTTAGATCAATACTACGGGAGCTACCTCCAGATACTACCTTTGATGCTGTCCAACAAAACTTTTTAGCATCTTGGATTGTTTCTTTTCAAGAAGAAGAGATAAAAAAAGAAACGTTGTTCTTTATTTATTTGTGTTGCCAGGTGCTATCAACAAAGATGCAAGAAAACGTGTAATTGCATTAAAGAATATCTCATTGGACAGCGTTAGGTCAGTTAGAGGCTTTGGCAATATGAAGATGTCACAGGTAGTGCTATAAAAAGCGCCCGTGGCATCAAGTGTTTGCATTTTTTTTTTTTAAAAGCTCCCTGTTTGTTTCGGCATTCTGTGCAAGCATTTGTGAGAATGCCAAACAAAGTTGTTGAAGTATCTCAACTTTAAACTCTTAGAAGCTTTACTGATCCTTGTCGTCAATGTTTCAGTTTCCAGTACCTTTGTCGTTTGACTTTACTCTTGACG
>JAMYHX010000289.1:0-53651 GCA_025529335.1 Rhizopus sp. PT2906 | reverse complement strand
CACCACTGCATCGTGCTGCTAGCTTCAGCTATGATAATACGAATGAAGCCTACTTGACCAATTTCTTAACTGACAACGGCGATGCGCGATCTACGCACCCTATGCGTCAATTTCACCCTTCAGAAGGATATCCTGCTTATAAGCCTTCCTTTGGACTATCCAATAATCCTCTTCCAGCTGCAAGTCACGGAAAACGCAGTGAAAGTTGGCATGAAGATGACACCTTATCATTGGCTTCCCTTAAGCTGCAGGATAACGGGCCGTTGTCTTCCCCTATCTCATATGATCCTTTTCAATTGACAAAAGAAGATATGGGCCAAGAAAGAAAGCTTCGTCTGATGGAGATGCAACAAAAGACGTTGCTTCTTAAACACCAACAGCAACAATTATTATTGGCTCAACAACTTTTGTTACAGCAACAGCAGCAAACAAATGCACGAACATTTAATAGCTCTAATACCTCCTCTTCATCTTCTTCATCCTCCAATCGTCAACAACGTAACCACTACCCAAAGGCAGCAGCAGCAGCCCAGGATATGGCTTTTAACATGAGATCACCACTTTTGGAAGAATTTAGAAACTCAAAGCAAAAGAAGTATGAATTAAGGGATCTCGCTGGCCATATTGTAGAATTCAGTGGAGATCAGCATGGGTCAAGGTTTATTCAGCAAAAGCTAGAGACTGCAAGCAGCGATGAAAAGGAAATGGTGTTTCAAGAGGTTTTACCCAATGCTTTACAATTGATGACGGACGTGTTTGGAAACTATGTATTACAAAAATTCTTTGAGCATGGTAATCAAGTTCACAAGACTATACTTGCAAAGCAAATGGAGGGCCACGTCTTGTCACTATCATTACAAATGTATGGATGTCGAGTCGTCCAGAAGGCTTTGGAATATGTGTTGACAGAACAACAAGCTACACTTGTGAAAGAGCTGGATGGTTGTGTATTAAAATGTATCAAGGACCAAAATGGCAATCATGTCATTCAAAAGGCTATTGAGCGAGTACCTGCTCAACATATACAGTTTATCATTGAAGCCTTTCATGGACAAGTATATCAACTTGCCACACATCCCTATGGTTGTAGAGTGATCCAACGCATGTTTGAACATTGTACAGAAGAACAAACAGTAAGTCCTATAGTTATTATTGCTTTTCACTTACACTTTATTAGAAGTCTATTTTAAAAGAATTACACGGATTTACAAATGCTTTGATTCAAGATCAATATGGAAATTATGTCATTCAACATATATTGGAACGCGGAAAAGATCAAGATAAGACCAAGATTATGAAAAAGATATCAGGTCGTATTCTTTCTTTGAGTAAACACAAATTTGCAAGCAACGTTGTTGAAAAGTGCTTTGAACATGGAACAGAAGTAGACAAGCAAAGCTTTATTGATGAAATAACTGAGTCTTCTCCAGACGGGTAAGATACCTTTCTGACTCTTAGCTTTTGACCAACATCTTGTAGTCTTTGCCCACTCGTCATTATGATGAAGGATCAATATGCAAATTATGTAGTGCAAAGGATGTTGGATGTAGTCAATGATAAGCAACGTAAAGTTTTGATTGAAAAGATTAGACCTCATCTATCATCTTTAAAGAAATATACTTATGGAAAACATCTTATTCAAAGTATGATCATGCACCAAACATAGATCCAATCTAACATTTATATTAGAAGTAGAAAGGCTAGTAGCGATGCAAGAAGGTAATGCTGATGATACACAGTGTCATTAAATTCATACTGTAAAAAGAAACGTCACCTTGTGGATCATGTATATAAGATAGACCCCCGTCTTTGTACCATAATGTATTGTTTTATGATTCTCTCTAACAGAAAAAAAAAAATGTATAAAGTTTGTCAGTGGTATAGGTTTTTTTTCTTTTCAGATGTAATATAAATAAACGAAATTATTCACCTTTTGTCATCTGATGGACCATAAACAGATACAAGTGTCATATCACACACACAATTCTTTCTTACATGATCTTGTAATACAAAAAGCTAATCAAGCAAGGATGGGATACATTAGTTGAATCAGTTAACTGAGCTAAACTATTTAAGACGGGCTAAGGTGTATTCGTTGTTGTCGATTATTTCAGGAATACTTGAGCAAATCTTTCAAATAATAAAACTCATCAGCTGGTTGTCTCCTTTTACAGTTAAAAAAGGAGATACAGTCGCTCCAATGCCAAAGGGCTAATAAATTTTCCCAAAGGGCGGTTTCTTTTTGGTGAACACTACATGCACCAGAGAATGCACGTGCGTTTAATTGGAGCGCTACCTATGTTGTCACCATACAACATCACATTATCAAAGCCTAACCTAAGGCTGTCCAGCTCATTCTCTCTGATATAAAATACGAATTTATCATAATTACACATGATTGACCTTGATTTATTTGTTGATCAAACTGACAACAACAAATTAGAATAAATAACAACATTTCTTTTTTATCTCTTTCTGAAAAGAAACAAACCAATATGATGACTTTATAAAGCCATACTTAGCTTGACACTACACATTGAAAAGTTTTGTTGGACTACATCATAGGTAATAGGTAGAGGTGGTGCCTGTAGTATTAGTTTAACTCCTGGTGCATTTTCTGGTACATGTAGTATCCTAATGACAAATAGCAATGATCTCGGAAATGCTGAGTTCGGAAAGTTGCCGAATGAAACAAAATACTTTCATGACAAAGTGAAGTTGGTCATAAATGGCAAAGCTCAACTAAACAACTTCAAGGCAACTGGAAATACTTGAGTTGAAATGGCTCTTCTATTGATTCAAGGTAAAGCAAATAAGTCAGCTACAAAGTTCTTTTGTTAACACTCGTTTTTCAAGGTCTCCAAGCTGAACTTCTTAAGCTTTCTCTTGCCGACAGTGGCCATTACCAAATTGTTGAACTGAAGAAGTTCCAGTTCCCATGACTCTCCTCCTTCAGCAAAGATATAAGGAAGATGATAGATGGTTGCAGTCTATTAAGAAATATCTGCATCGATAGTCATAACAAGTATGAAGCTGTAATGATCAAGAAGCTCAACAAGATGGATGGCTTTACAAATAAAATAAAAGAAGACGGCTTCTCTAGTTGATTGCGACCTCCTTCAAAACGAGAAGGTGAGTGAAGTAAAAGCTTTTCTTTTATATATTTTTTTTCAGTTCCCCATAATATGAATATCTCCGTACAGGTTGATTGAAAAGAGTAGGATACATCAGTAATTTAGAGTCACCTGGAAGTTACTGTATTTTTATTAATTACTGACGTAAAAAGGCGACAAAGAAATATATGTTTGAATAAAACGACATCATGTCAAAAGAGGAAGAAAATGAGTATATGTACAAAAAAGAGAGAAACGTATATTAGTATTAGAACATATATATCCTAATATTAGTCTTACTTACCACCAAGTTGCATTCTAGAGGAGGGTAGTGATAACTGTTGTATTTGTTATTACTCTGATAACATTCATCATATTCATACAGCAGATTACTCCCTTTTTTTCTCTTTTTTTCTCTAATCATAATGTCATCTCTAACAAATCGTGCTATTGAAGCTGTAGACGAAGCTGTTACAGAAACTGTAATTTTTAACGCAGAAAAACAAACGGAATTTCTCCAACAAGCAAGAAAACATCAGTGTATCATTGAAAGTAAGCCCTTCTTCCAACCAAAGATACGAATAATTAGTCTAAATTTTACAATTCTTAGCTCCAGAAGTTCTTGCAAATGTTATTGTATTGATTTTTACTGACCCATTCATTATTCAACAACTAATATTCATTTTTTTAATAACAGGAAAGTGAAGTTGACGATAGTGATAATATCGATGTTATAGGCCATAGTAAAAGCCTAATATCCTTAGTATGCTCTTTTGGCGTGAAATTGTACACAAAAGGGTGGAAGAATTTAAATGCTGTCGAAAGATTTATGGCAGAGTAAGTTAGACGGCAACTTTTGAGGGGACAATTTTAATTTAACATATTCTCTTAGATTGTGTTCGAATTCCATAGTAGACCTCCATGACAGCCTATTGATGAAAGCGGTTGGCTTGAATGGACAGGCTATTCACGATCTTCAGCAGAAATTCATGATAAACGAACTGAGCTTCTGTCAAGTTTACATAGATCACACATCTCTTAATTCTCAGTTAATAGACGACGTCAGATATTTACAGTCGTCTTCCCTCGTATGTAAGTTTGTTTGCAATGTTTTACATATAGTCGTAGCTGATGAATATGAGTGTAGGATGAGATAATAAAACAAGCAAAACGCTTTAAAAGACAACTGCTTGAAGACGATTCATCGTTTGGATCACCATCGACTGTTGAAGATCAGTCATTTATGAAAAGCAAACACGAATTTATTATAAGAGGTCTTTTTTGATCAAACTGACAACATAAAATATATAACAATTCTTATTTTCATCTCTTCTTCTTGAAAAGAAACAAAACAAGATGGTGAAAAGTTTTGCTGGACAACATTATAGGTAGTATCTGGAGGTAGCGCCTATAGAATTAGTCTAACTTCTGGTGTATTTTCTGGTGCATGTAGTGCTTCCCAAGAGATCTATGTCTATGAAAATCGTTTGCGTGGAAGGTCATATAAATGATTTACGTCTTGTGGATCACGGGTTGCATGTCTCTATCAAAGTAGGCTCCTTAAGACTTCCTACATCAGGGGTTGATTTGAGAAAGGGTTGAGCTCTTTTGGAACGACTTCGTAATATGAAAGTAATTATTAATTCTTGAATATCCCTCTTCAACTAGACAAGTCAATAGTTTATAAGAGCAACAGTACGATTTTGATATCTCAGACTACATGGAGGTTATCAGGTATTACCGTCAAAAACAGGGTCTCACAGAAGGCGTAACGCAGATGTTACAACAAAAGAACAGGGAAAATCGGACTCAAGCATACAACGAATATTGGATGCAGGGAGTCGACCCTTTGTTTGAAGATACGGGACTAGTCATGGAATACTTGACCACTTTATCCGGGTACTCAAGGTCTCACTTGAATTCCATTCGACCGGAACGAGGCGGACTTGCGAAAGATGTTTTCGTCAAAGAGTTCTTTCAATCTGTCAAGAAAGTACCAAGATACAACAAGATAAAAATTCCGTATTTTCTCTCTGTCCAAAAAAGGAAAGCCTGACGCCTCAATTTAAAAAGAATATGAAATTCACGTAGGTTCTCTAACCCCTCCCTCCTTCAAAGAAAGCTTGTATTAATCATAATTTATATACTTTTACATCCAATACAATATTCAAACATTGAACGACAAGGGTAAACCACTCTTTTTTCAAAATAAAAACATTGGCTAAACTTGCGCCATTTTTATACATGTGTATGTGTGCAAAAGGTTCCTTGAAATCAGGAGGTTAAAAATAGGGCGGATTTTACAACTGTAGATCGAGTTTTTCTTTCTTTTCTTTTTCCTTTTTCCTACTAAATGGGTTACCCAGCTTCTAATATATCACATTCGACTATTCGAAGAGGAACTGCCACAAACAACAAAAGAGCCTCCAATAGGTTCACAAGCCCTGCTCTTGTATATGATTATGCACTACGCTGTGCCTTTATTGTCTGGTTTGAACAAAAAAAAATGAAAGGCAAGAAGCGTCATTCATTTTATATGGCCTTGGTAGAAGCTGGAAGAAAAGATAGATTACAGCCAGAAGTGATAAGAAGCTTGAGTCATAAACTAGAGGCTATTTATGCTGAACGTGACATATCGAGACCCGAATACTTGAACACAACATTTCGTGCGGTATGTAAATCATTCAAGGACAAACTAAACGAATCTCGGTGCAAGTCGATAAGTGATTTGGCAGATATGTTGATGGATACATGCGACATCGAAGAGTTTCACGCTGTCATCGTAGATATCATCGTGCAAACAGTTCAAGAAGAGACGCCCCATGTCGTTACACAGGATCTACTCGAGAAACTAACTGTCAAAGCAACTCAAAATAAGAGAACAAGCGCAGTTGACATGCATTCCATCGAGAGCTTTCCAATGGTCAATCACGTCAAGGAACTGTTCAAGGTACAAGAAAAAGAGCATCAAAGCAAGCTGAATGAATTAGCTCTCATCTGCACAAAGACGGTATATAGCCAAACATTGGGCCTCAATCTATACTTGCAAAAGAAAAAGAAAAAAAGGGCTGAAATGAATAGATTAGGCTTTATTATGTGACTTGAAGCAAGCTATCCATAGTATACATATAAATCAATCATGGGTCAAGAAGGATGATTTTGAAACTGCTGGAGCGTACGAGCAATGGCAAAAGATGGAAATAAAACAGCTTGCCGAAAGAATGAATACCATCATCCAAATGTATCCAGATATATCGCTTGGTTCCTTACAGCCAGGCAATGAAGGCATATCCAATTTTGTAAGCATACATTATATTTTTAAAAGGTTGCTTATACTCTCATAGCATGATGATCACTTTACATTTATACCCAAGTATCCAAAGGATTATTTCCGTTATCTGATGAATGTCTGTATCGACTATAACAGAACCTATAACATTCGACCATCCCATTTACTTTCGGAAGAATCTGAAGATTTGCTCAAAGAATGCTGGAAGACATGGAGACTATCTTGGCCGTTTCGGGCTGCTATTTATTTAAACTCTGTCAAGGCAATGCTTCCGAATCACGATATTGGTATAGATCAAGTAAAGGAGTCCATAAAGACACTTGAAAGAGTTGTAAAAGATTATTCAATCGAGTTATGGGCAACATCAGATGTAAATCTTATAAAAGCCGTACACATGAAAGCTTATCATCATACTAGTCTAGTTTTGTCAAGCGCGTACTGATTGGTTTGAATAATGCCTTAATGCATGAATTAGCAAACGAGCTAATTGAGTATTGGAATATCAGGTACATGAATATGAATAGATACGTTCTTCTTACACCCCTTATTAGTCATATATTGGTTGACGATATGATAAACTTACTAGGCCGGGTGGCTGCTATTAATGCATCCATAGGCAATGACCACAATCAATCAAATGATACGCTGCAATTAGAGCAAACTATCAAGGTGAGTTTATTCTTAAAAAGAATCAAGTATCTTAACATTTCTATACAAAAGGGAGCAGCGATTGAACGATGGGTATATATCGAAAAATCAGCCAAGCGTCCAGACAACGACTTGCAAACACTCGTTTCAATGACTAGGATGTTGAATGAAGAGTTCACCTCACTCATTGATAAAAGAATCGACCACATCAAAGTGATCGATTCTCCACCATTCCTAAGCATCGTCATGGAAGGACAACTACCCTACTTTGCTTTAGAGATGGAGAACTGGCTAAATTCTCCTTGCTCAAGAAATAGTTCGCTTGAGGATGTCCTTGAACTTTACCGAGAGATATTGAAGCTTAACAACATGTGTTCCGCTTATAGTCTGAGAGATAGGATAATAAAGGTAGAGTCTTGGTTCCTTTGTCATGTCAAGCGCTGGTTAAATAGCATCAAGGAGTCCTCCGTTCACTGGGTTGAGCGTGCCACGAGCATCGATTTTGCCATGGATGACCTTTTTTCCATCTTTCATAACGCAATCAAGTTTATAAATGACTTGCAGTGGCCAGACCACCTCCAGTACTGCATGTTTATCACATGTTTATCAAAGATCAACAGTGAAGCGATATGTAACTATTGCAAAATGATCGAGATACAAATGAAATCAACCTTAACCATTGAAGAAACCGAACAACTAGCCATATCAGAGACGTCTATTTTTGGCATGGCAAAGCATCATTTGTTGGGTGACAAGACGCCACCAAGGGACCCCTTGCATGTTCATTCAGAGGTAATTTTTACATAAAACACATTAGTGTCCCCAAAAAACAACTCACGTAAAAAAATGAAAAGCTCTGTGTTAAATTAAACCAAATAGAAACTGCTCGTAAAAGACTAGACGAACTGTATCAGTCCATGGATGGAGGTAAACTGGCACAGTACATGAGAGCTACCATGTCAGAAGAGCATCATACATCTCAGACAAGTCAGTATTCTATAAAAGTCATTCGTGCAGAGAATCTACAGCCTATGCATCGCAATGGCCTGAGTAATCCATATGTGACGCTTGAGATCGATAACCAGTGTATGCTTAAAACGAATACGATCAGCAACTCACTCAATCCCTGGTGGGATCAAGAGTTTACAATAACAACAAAGAACGGAGTGGATGTTTTGGCTATTGTACATAGCGAAGGTATCTTGGCAGCCGATGATGAATGCGGCAGTGTTTGGTTCAAACTCTCTCAAGAGCTGTTTGGTGACTTTCAAGTCCATGAACTCAACTTGTCGTTATCTCCACAAGGACAGCTCATGCTCAGAGTGAGTATGGATGGTGAGAAAAACGATATTCAGTTCTGGTTTGGAAAGTCCTTTCGTGCTCTTAAACAGTCTGGAAACGATATAGCTGAATATATGGTCAATCAGGTAAAGGCACGTTCATATTTTACTTGTAAACGCTCACCAGCCGTTTTGAATATAGATGACACCTTATATCCAACAATACCTATCACGACAAGTGTTAAATACGCTTTTAAAGAAAGAAAAGAGCATATTCTTGGCATTGAGTCGAGCGCCTTTAAAGAACACAATGGGACCCACTATTCATGAATGCGAAAACGCCATAGTGCCTCTCATCAGCTACTTGGAAAGCAATCTAAAGATATTCTTTGATAACTTGTCCGAATCAAATATGCAATCTGTCGCTCTCAAATTATGGAAGCAGATCCTTTCCTGTTTAGAGAGCGTACTTTTACCGCCACTCTCTGAGCAGATGTCAGATATGCTACCCTTGGACGTGTATGAGCTTAATGTTGTCTTTAAATGGTTAGAGGTAATTCTATTTAAACATAAAAAAGTATATGCTTCATATTGCTTTTATTAGCTCTTGAAAGTTTTGTTTAATGGCGGAGAAGACGGAGATGGAATAGGTCTAGAAAGCTTAGAATGTCAGGAATACTATGCGCTTTTGTCCTTAAACACGTTTTATCAATTAAGTACAGAACATCTGATACAACTTTGTCAGGCGGCAAAAAGAGCTAGTGATATCGTCACTATGGAAACAAATAAAAGCAGCAGTCGTAGTAAATCAATCTATCGCTCAAAGAGCACAATCGATAATACAACAAGGCATGACATGATCAATTTGGATGTGCTATCCATGGAGGCTGTCTTACGCTTACTACGAATGAGACACCAAAAGCCTGCGATCGAATACCTGCATGAAGAATTCGAAAAGCGTAATGACTCAGGATATCAGAATGACAGAGTGGTTGTGCTGTAATGGATATTGACTTATACGTGAAATAAATGACTTTTTTTTTTTGTTTTATTGTATAGCTGAGTTACTTTCTAACCTTTGTTGCAAGGTCATAACGCTCAATAAACAATGAGCTAAATAATGCAAGGAAGGCAATGCATATACAAGCATAGCATGTATAACGGTATGCTACTTGATAGGAATCAATGACAATAGTTACAATGTCAGCAGGCAACAAGTCACGGACTTCTGTCATGGATTTACGAGCAATTTCAATATACTACATGCGCACAAAGATCAGTATTTAAAAAAGTAATTTAAAAGTCAATCCTACCATTTCAGCATTTGGACCATGAATCTTTTCAACCAAGATATTTTTTACTACACCTTGGAAAATGGCAGAAGTAGCAGAGATACCAAAGACACCACCGATCGAACGGAACAAGTACGACATGGAGGTGATTGTTGCCATTTCTTTTTAAATTAGGTTAGTCTTGTCAGGGTTTGTACTACTCGCCTTACCTGTGGCTTCAACGGATGAATGCATTGCGATCAACACCAAAACGAGTATAGAACCGAGAGCAAGGCCATCTGTGATTGGGTAAAGAATGTAAAGGATTTGTGGGGTATTGACTGACCATGTACTATAAGCAATCATGGAGATAACCAGCAGACAAGCTGCAGCAATAGTAAGTTTCTTATATTCGCCTGTTCGTGACATATAAACACCGGCCATAACAGAACCAAAGGGCGCTGCTGCTGCTCTTGATAGAGAGAATAAGCCAGTGGTAGATGGACTGTAACCAAGAATCGCCTAGATGACATGATTAGAATTCAAGAATATAGGTACATGGAAAGCATTTTACTTGAAAGTATAAAGGGTTAAGGTACATCATGGCCATGCCACACATGAGAGTCCAAAAGTTTGTCATGGAGCTTGCCAAAGGTGTACGACTGGAAATGATCTTCCAAGGCATAATAGGATTAAGAGCAACCTTGGCTTCGATAAAACAGAAAATGACGGATAAGATAATGGAAGCAATAATACATCCAACAACCAACGAATCAGACCATGGTCTGATGTTTCCACCTAGAGATGTTGCAATAACAAATGCAATGACTGCCAAAACGATGGTAGTAGCACCAAGGTAATCAATCTTTTTCAACTTGTCTGAGAATCGTTCTGTTTGTTGGTTTTCGTCCAAGTTATAGTTTGTCAAAAGATTGCTTGATACATACAAGGTAACCAAGAGGAAAGGTAAATTGATGTAGAAACAAAAGCGCCATCCAAAGGTATCAGTAAGGAGTCCACCCAGCGGAGCTCCGACAACAGAACCAACCTTAAAGGCATATAAGTACAAAAAAAAAAAAAATCATGCCTATATTTACTTACAGCGTATGCAATATTACCATATGCTTGGAATTTTCCTCTTTCTCTCAAGGGAACCAAGTCCGCGCAGATGACAGTAGTCATACTATATAAAAAACTTAGTGACTGAAATGACGATGAATCCAGGAATAATCTTACCAATTTATGCCTCCGCCACCGATACCAGCAATAGCGCGAGCAATAACCAAATACCAAAGACTTGTCGCTGTACCGCAGAGAAGAGATCCAATGAAGAATACGACACTAGCGAACAGTACAGCAGACTTTCGACCAAATACATCCGAGATTCGGCCATCTAGAGATATTAAATTAGGAAAGCCGCCACTTTAATAAACTTTTTGTTTGCTCGTGCACGTTAGGTTGCACAATTGCGGTTGTTAAACTTACATAAGGGTTGAAGGGCAGTGTAGCTAAGCATGTATGAGGTTGCAATCCATACAATCTCGTTTGATCTAAAGGATGGATGAATATATGAACAATAGAGATGACGACTTCTTTTACCTTTTGAATTCAGTACCAATTTGTGGATAAATGGAGGCTACAATGGATGAATCCAATGAAGATAACACAACTGCTGTCCAGAGGCTAAACCATTTAAAGTCTGTGTAAGGATAACTTTTACCATTCAATGATTTTTTATTACTTGCCCAAAGAGAATTGTATATAAAGATGCGTTATTCAGTCTCTTCTTTAGTGTTTCATCTTCCGAACTGGGCAATGTTGGTGTATTTGAGTTGCTGGATGATGAAGAGTTTGAAGTGATGATGGTAATTGTCTCTTCACGGCTATTGTCCTCATTTGATCTATAATTTGGACTATCCTGGCTCAATAATGGTGATGTTTCTTGAGCCATCTTGTAGTGAAATACGGGTGAGCAAGGAAAAAGAAAAGAGAAAAGAGAAAAGAGAAAAGAGAAAAGAGAAAATGACAAATGCTTTTAAATCATTATTGTACAACTCAGGGTCCGTAACTCATTGTGTTACTCCCAAGTCAGACTGTATTCATCGAATTGAACTGCGAATATTAGCAATGGGCGTATATATTTTATAATTGGTGAGTAGCTTTAGCCATGACAAATACACATATGACTCATAGTCGATTGCAATATAATGTCACGAGAGACAAAGGCTTCCCTTCTTAAGTCTTCAATGGTTTCTTTTTTTCAATAGAAAAGAGTGAAAGTGTCCTTGTTAAAACTGAGTTGAAAGTGCTAGGCTGTAAATAGAAGCTAGTGGTTATATGCTTGCTTATCAATTTATGGGCCTTAATGTAGAGATATTCCTCCTGTAATGGTTCAAATGGTATTATGCACCTATATTAAATGATGTATTTTAACAATTAGTTTTCTATTTAACTCATCTCACAAGCTTCTAGTTAATTCTAGTTAATCAAAGCGTCACGTTTAAAGTTTAGTCCAAGAAGTTTATACTCCTGTATTTTTATGCCACGAAATGCTCACATACGAAAGGGCAGTGTAACCATTTGAAATATGAACTCAACTGTAAATTTGCCCAATTGCAGCTGGACAAGTTCGCTTTAAACCATTTTAATTAAATTTATCGACTATACGCTCTTCTTCTTCTTCTTTTTATTATTAAAGAAAAGGACGCAAACAAGTATGCAATCTCGTTGGCTGTGTTTATTCTTTTGCACAGTGTTGCTACTTTGGACTACTTTACCGTCAGTCAATGCAGCTGTCATGTCAATTGACTATGGTACAGAATGGTTTAAAGTAGGACTGATAAAACCAGGCATGCCCTTGGATGTCGTTTTAAATAAAGACTCTAAAAGAAAGACACAATCTGTTGTAACTATTCGTAACAACGAACGTGTCTATGGCACTGATGCCATTAGTTTGGTAAGATTAACCTGTTTCAAGTAAAGTAGTCAACTCACTCCCTCTTTTTAGGCTGGAAGATTCCCTCACTTAACTTATATGAACCTCAAAAGTATTATTGGAAAAAACTATAACGATCCTCTTGTTGAAGAATATAAAAATCGATATGTCAACAAACTGATTGCAGACAAGGAAAGAAATATGCCAATTTTCATTCATAACGAGACTGTTCAATTATCAGTGGAGGAACTTATTGCTTATCAGTTTCAAAATGCCAGAGAGCAAGCATCAGTTACAGCAGGTGAAAATGTGAAGGATGTGGTGATAACTGTAAGCATCACGTACGCTTTTCTTTCTGGAACTTACACATTTTATTTCCAAGGTTACACCATTCGCAAACCAATATGAACGTCAAGCCATCTTGGATGCAGCTGAGCTTGCAGGATTGAATGTGCTGTCCTTAATGCACGATGAAACTGCTGGTAAAATATAAAACATGTCTTTCTTATTGATCCTTATTCTCTGCACATATAGTTGCCCTCAATTTTGCTGTCAATCATGATTTGGGTAAAGATCCTGAAAACCATGTATTCTATGATATGGGAGCAGGATCTACTGTCGCTTCCATCGTCACGTTCTCAGAAGCAGTTGATAGCAAGACAAAGAAAAGCGCACCTCAATTAGAAGTTAAAGGTGTTGGCTTTGACCGTACCTTAGGTGGCCATGAGATCGATGTCAGACTACAACAATTCTTGGCTGAAGGCTTTATGAGATTATACCAAGGAAAAGTAAAGACGGATATCAAACAATCTCATGGATCTATGACGAGGCTCTTAAAGGAAGCAAACAGAGTGAAACAGATTTTGAGCGCAAATACGGAAACCTTTGCTTCAGTAAGTCATATATATATTTTTCTGAAACATTTGAATATCTTACCGTGAACATAGGTTGAAAGCCTTCATGAAGGCATTGATTTTAAAATGAAAGTAACCAGAACAGAACTGGAAAACATTTCCAAGGATTTGATCGCTCGTGTCAAGGTTCCTCTTCAGACGGCTCTATTGGCTGCAAACATGACCATGGTAAAATAAAAAGCCGTTGACACCACACACGTTGCTTACACTATTAATGTTTAGGATGATATCAAGTCCGTTATTCTCGTCGGTGGCGGTGTTCGTGTACCTGCTGTACAAAGTCAATTGAATGACTTTGTGGGATCGTGAGTGTTTTATATGTCTCTACAAACTATTCCTAACCCTATCTTTGTGCGTAGTCAAAAAATAGCCAAAAACGTCAATGGTGATGAAGCTGCTGTTCTAGGTGCTGCATTCCGTGGCGCCACTCTCAGTAATCAATTCAGACTGAACAAGCAGATCAATATTAAGGACATTATTGTTTACCCAATTGACATTGTGTATACACCTGAAAACAATGGAAAAGAAGGTGATGATACACTATGATTCATCTCATAGGGGTGCTAACTGTTATTTTTTTTTTAGCCACTCAACCTGTCAGTACGACTCTTTATAGCAAATTTGACAGCATTGCGACCCAAAAGATCATGACGTTTAACCGCAACACCGATTTTGACTTTGATATCGAGTACGGAAAAGATGCTGATGCTGGAATGAGAAAATTGGCCCAAGTACAAATAAGCGGCTTAACAGCAGCCATGGAAAAGCACAAGGATGACATCAAGGCTTCAGAACATCCTCCTAAAGTACGAGTAACATTTGACCTGTCTGATTCAGGTATACTTTCTGTTTCTGAAGCTATTCTTAGCGTAGAAAAGCCAACATTTAAAGGTAAATAGAACAATTTGTAACCAATAATCGTGCTTATATTGATTGTCAAAGATAAAGTCAAGTCATTTTTTGGAGTCAAGGATACGAAGGAGGACGAGACAAAGGTATACAAAGATACATTTGTCTTAAACAAGCTATTAACAGGTGTGCCTTTTAGAAAAATGACACAGAGCAAGAAAATTCTCGACAAAACGAAACTGAAGCTGCTGTTAACAAGACGACTACCGAAGAAAACAAGGTCTCTATCGTAAAGGTTCCGTTAACGATTCACTATAACCCTGTGGAAATCATTCCACTGCCCGCAAACGAAAAGGCAATTGCAAAGAAGAGGTATGAAAGAAAAGAGTGAAAAAAAAAAAAAAAATACTTATCTTGTATATAGAATTCAAGAACTTGATTTCATGGATAAGCAAAAGAAGCTTCGTGAGGAAGCTCGCAATGCTTTAGAAGGCTTTGTTTATCGTGTTCAAGACTTTTTATATGACGATACTGTACAAATTGTAGCTACAGAAGATGAGATTGAAAAGTTTAGAGAAAAGCTTTCAGAGACATCAGATTGGCTTTATGATGAAGGAGAACAGGCAGATACACAAGTTTATAACACTAAACTAAGAGAACTTCAGTAAGTTTATTTCCAGTGCAAAGCAATGTATCTAATCTCTTTTTTAAAAGATCTATTGAAAAGCCTATTCAATACCGCTTTAAAGAATATAATGAACGTTCAAAGAACATTGATCGTCTTACATCGGCTATTAAGCTGGTCAGAGACTTTGTTGCTAGTATCCACAGTCAACCCGAAGAGGATCGTTATCACACAAAAGAAGAACTACAGAGTGTTTTGTTGACTGCTAATACAGTAGAAGAATGGATGAACGAGCAAATTGAAGCTCAAAAGAAACAAAACGAGACACAAGATCCTATTATTACTACAGCAAAAGTCTTGGAAAAGAAAAAGCTTCTTGACGATGAATTTGTAAAGTTGCTTGCAAAGAAGAAGCCCAAGAATAAAAAGGAATCACCACCCAAGAATAAAACAGATGAGGAAAGTAAAGAAGAAGAAAAGCCCTCGGATGAGCATAAGCATGACGAGCTTTAATCACTGTATAAAACAATAGAATTCAATATAAAAAAGAAATAAATACCAATTCATTGATTATTTACAATAAATTATAACGACAGTGGCTGTAACACGCATGCATGGCCACAGCCAGTTGCGCATAGTTTCTCTGTAGCAAACCATCCTCGCATATGAGCAAGGTGACCGCCGTGGTTACAGCCTTGACACCATACATAAAGGCCTTTGACTGTCTGATGGCTATATATATATATATATATTTTTTTTTTTAGAATATAGCAAATAGATATAAATGCGCTTACCAAATAGTACAAGGGTTTAATAGTCTATGACACTTGTCACAAGCCCATGCCCCGTTACTTGTACCTTGTACTAGCTTGAAGCATGTATTACATGCAACATTGATTGTTGTAGCATTCTATTATTCATCAGTCTTTTTAATATGTAGAGCTGTAATTTACAATACCTCATTACGTTCCCTCACATTTTGGACTTTGCACGCCTTGATAATAGCTGTAGCTGTAGACCATAGTTTGAATCTATGTAAAAGGTCTATATATGCTGTAAACCAATCTTCTAGGCGGTTTTCATCTATATCTAAATATTTTTCCAAAACTAGATACAAAGTAACGCACATTTGGACATCACCCTAATAAATTGTATTAAATTCGTGATACACTGGGTATATTCTTGTATAGAGTCACCTGCTCTGTATAATAGTTGAATAGATCCATCACTGTAGCATCATGTTGCCAAGGGGTTTGTGGACTAAACTGTACTTGTGTTTGTGACAATGTGGTATTTAAGCTGTCTGTATATCCCGATGACTGTGATAGCTGCTCATAGCTGCCTATGCTGTCTTGCACTTCATTATGTTCCCTTTCCTCTTTCTTTGATGATGTTGTTAGAAAAAAAAAATATACTTCTCTGTAGTTGTCACTTACTATTTTGGCTTCTTCTATACTCTCTACATCCAATTGCTCGCTCTCTACATCTTTCTCTTGCTCACTATAAAGTAAAGCTATAATTCTCCATGTTTGTGAAGTACGATAGCGCCCCATTTTCCATGCCAGCTAATTCAATGAGTTACTCATCCGTTGTAAAGCAACTGTATTATTACCTCTGCATTTTGATCACAAGCAAATGCGACATTGTCACTTGATATAACGTATTTTTCAGCAAATATACAAAACGCCTTGAAATCAAACAAAGGCATATGGGCGATACCACAACTCTGAGGAGGAATATATTGAATCACTTCCTCATCAAAAGAGGTTCTCACGCCAAGCTTCTTCCAATTCTTTGGCGCTTTTGGAATAAGTGACTCATCCACAAAGGAGGATCTTTCACTTCTATCGATAGTAAATGCAATATCGCCATGAACGTTCCAACCCATTCCGTTTCTCTTTAACAAATCCACAGGCTGGTATGCACGTTTAATATTTTGCTTGATGAACCATTTATCCTTGGATACAGACAATAACTCATCAGAATTTGACCATAGAAATCCTATCAATACTATGAGTAAGGTCCTTTTTTTTTTGGCATTTTTTTACCTGTTGGGGTTGTATCATGCTCATCAAAGACATATTTTGCGATGTGAGGTCTTCTAATATCCCAAATATGAATTCGATTGTCAGTAAGGAGTGCACATGAAGCTATCTCATCTTCATAGCCAGGTCTCCATTGGATCCGTGAAACAGAGGCTACTGTTCTGATGGTATATAAAGGACGTCTATTGTCTGTTGACATGTCCCACACCTAGAACCGTTTTATAAATCTGTTGTAAAGCATATATATACTACCTTTATCGTCCTATCTCTTCCTCCACTTGCAACCAGTTTCCCACCAGAGTGCCAGTCAACTGTTAGACAGGGACCATTATGAGCGTTTAGTTTGCGATCGTATAATGCTTTAGGGTTTCTTATGTCCCATTTCTAGTGCCTATATTAGACTATATACATATACTCAAAGACGATTTACCTGAATTGTTCCTGTTTCGAAAGCAGCTGCAAACTCATAAATATTGACTGGATTAAACTGAACATCTCGTACGGACTCTGATTTCCCTTCAAATCGATACCTTGCACTGTTTCTTGAATCACGAAAATCCTATGTTTTTCCGAGTTGACAAGCAAAGCTAATATGCATGTATTCATTATTTACCCAACACTTCATCATTCCATCTTGTGAAGCACTTAATAATATATTTCCATTATCAGGCTGAAAGGATATTCGATTGACAGCACGAGAATGCTCGGTGATGACACGCTCTTTTATTGTATATAAGGTTATAGATATATGCGTATATCGAGTTCAACACATACCTGATTTACGACCTACTTTATGTAGATCCCATAATATGATGGCACCGTTTGTTGCTGCTGTAGCCACTTTATGTTTTGTAGCTTTGTGTTTATGTGTAAATAACCGGTCTTTATTTTTTTTTTTTTTGTGTTTACCATTGTTTCCCCATTTGACATCATTGCTACTATAATTCAAATTCAATTGACTGCCTGCACGTAGATTAAGTGTTTCCACCACTCTTGTCTTGCTGAATGAAAGAACCTTCAAAACTTTAAGGTAAGCAAGTAAGTTCTCCATCAACATGTTGGCAAATGTGCTCTTACTTTCTCTTCCAGCAACAACAACAGCGTTACCCTCTGGAGACATACTTATTGCGTTAATAGCACCCGATAAACGCTCACGTATGATGGGTTCATCTTGATCAAAGGAGCGATCGACACGATTCGGATGACCATCCAATGGCATAATGAACAATTAAAAAAAAAAAAAAAAGAGATAAAAAATAGATTGTGTGGCTGCAAATCAGCAAGCTCTTGACTTTTCCCTCCTCTTTCTTCTCTCTTTCTCTCTTTTTATTTAAAGTCTTAATTTTTTTCTTTCTTGGTCTTTGGCTAAAAAAAAAAACTGATTAGATACAACGTATGATTGAGTCATGAACTCACGTTTTGATGATGAGGGACAGAATAAGTAGCGCCTTCTGTTTTCTGGAGGACACTTGAATTTCTAAAGTCCTTGATTGTTTTATATTTCTCCAATAATTGCTTCATGCGAGGATTGAACTTTAGCTTCTTCTTATCTTTGCGATAATGATTGTAGGCCCAGAATTTCTCTAATCCATACAAAGAGCCATGGTCGTAGTCTTCGAGGGTAAGTTGTTCGAAATCAAGGAATACGTCAGGACGATAACGACGTTCAAGTCCATAAGAGTAGAAACGGAACAAACATTCCAGACCATAACGATAGCCTTGGTTAGCGTCTTCAATGGACAATCGCTTAAATTCGTTATACATGCGGTTATTGAAGTGATCACGCAAGAAGTGCGACCAGAAACGATAGAGGGTATTCATTTCATGCGACTGGCCAACACCTAACTGCTTGCGCTCCTTTAATGCTTTAGCGTGGTACTTGTGGTATTTGTGCTGAACGAATTTATCGCGTAAAAGCTCATGGCTTGGATGTTGGAAACTTCCAAAGGAGTGAGCCATGTTGCTTTCTAAGGACGTGGATAGGGCAGGCGATTTTCCAAGACTGGTGGACAAGAGTCCATCGCCAGAAGGATGGTATGGCTGATCGCTCAACACCCAACCGACATGAGCTTCTTTATGAATAGGGGCATTAGCAGGAAGAGATTCGGGTTGAACAGGATAAAAGCGAGTGGGTTTAGCGTCCTCTTTTTGTTTTTTGAAATGTTCAGGGTCCAATGTTCCAATCTTTGACTGAGATACTTGAGTTTTACGTCCAACACCGGCTTCATACTGATACAAACCCTCATTGATCATGTCTAGTATGTCATCGTTCATTTTTGCGCGGTCAAAATGCTGGTGTGTGCGATCTCTTTTGTGCTGAGTGACAATCATGATGCGTGCTACTTTATCATCGTCAAATTCGTCATCCTCTTCCTCCTCGTCAGAGATATAGTACTTTTTAATCGTGTTGGGTCTGCTGCCATCAATCCACTCTTCGTCCTCAAAGTCAAACAAGTCTTCTTCATGGTCCTCTTTCTGAGGCTTTTCTTGAATTGACTGTCTACGTACTTCAGGTTGGATTGATTTTCTACGTATCTCAGGCTGAGGATTGCTTTCTACCTTTGTCGTTTTCTTTGCAGGTAGGATCCACATCTCCCAGCCTTCTTTTCTACGCAACATGGTAGCGTCTTGATTTACTTCCAACAATTCTGAAAGCTGTAAGGAAGCACGGACCAGGTCCATGTCGACCGTTAGATTTTTTATTCTGTTGAAACCAGCGACCAAGCTGATGGGCACATAACCCTCAGTGTTCATTTGGCTCCTTAGATACAAATCTTTACAAAGATTGTCGATGCTAAAGTAGTATTCAATTTGTTGCAAGATATATGATTTCAACGTGTCTGCGTCCTGATGGGGCTTAAAGGGCCGTCTAAAGCCTATGTCTGCACGACCTCTTCCTCGGCCAGGTCGCCTACTGCCCCCACGAAGTGCATACGAGCGATTGAATTGAACTTCAGGTACGGAGTTTTCGTTCTTGTCCTGTGACACGTCCTTCCGATCCTGCTGTCTTGATTTTTTATCATTTTTATCACGTTTGGAAAGACTGGAATGAATGATGGTAGGTGTGAGTGGTTTCCATTGTCCTTTACTAATTGATTTTGTTGATATTGATTTTTCAGGAACCACTTCTTGTTGTTTGAGTGCTTCTACTGGAGCAGGCCATGCATCATCTATTTTGTTCTAAATATCATTATATAGATTCACAAGACATGTTTATGCCATCCATGTTATTACCATTCACCGCACTTGTCTGAGGGGTGTTCAACTTGTTCACTTGCCATACGTTGACAGCAGGGATAGGTGCAGGCACTTTCTTAGGTTCCGTCTCAGAATGGACCGGCTCTGCTACCAAGGTAACCATTTTTTTTTTTTAAAAAAAGTAAAAAAGAAAGAGAGGGGAAAAAGTGAGGTAAGCCCTTTTTAAGCTTTTTTTCTCAAACTTGGTTCAAAATTTTTCGAGTGTTTCTTTTTTTTTTTCGAAACAGAAAAATATAGGACAAGTGGCTTATGAACTATTACTGCTTGATCTCTCTCTTTACAACAGGTTCTCCTATTTGCAACATCCCCCTTCCCCTTTTTTCTGTGGATAACTTGCCCCCTCCTTTTTACGCATATAAACCATGGAGTGAATAGACTTTCTTTTTTCTTTTTTTAAAAAATAATGTCCTGTTGTCAAAAGTAATCATAATAATCACACACACAAACATTCATGTTTAATTTTCTGGGCTAATAGGCAAGGTCAAGTGTATCTTGTATTTACGAATTTTTTATTTTTTATATTTGGATGTGCCTTGTTATCCTTTGGGATGATGGCTATACATCTAAAGATTAGCGTTGCCATGCTGATTCCTATCAACATATTGAAAAGTATGACATTTACTCTACATTTCGTTTATATTCATATTGTATGTAGTGATAAGCATATTAGGCATCATTCTCGTCTTTACGTCGCTCATTGGTCTATTGGGAAGTTTCTATCGGGAAAGAAGATCACTTCATATCTTATGCACAACAACAGTCATCATAGCATTTCTGTATCAGATCTCAATTGCCATCATGGTCTATAACCAAGCTGCTCATACAACTAGCTGGCTTAGTGAAGCATGGGCAGAATCATCGGTGGATTATAGACTCTATGCACAAACAAAGGTAGCTTTTTTGCCTCCTTTTTTTTTTTTTTTTTTTTTCTTCCAGTTATTAATATTTCTATCAAGCTTCATTGCTGTGGATTCACTGGACCATCTGACCACCCAGTACCAAGTCCTACCTGTGTACCACATCAATTAACAAACTCAGAGCAACCCTGTCGTGACCCTATGAATCAGTACATGAGAGAAGAATTGACACACATTTACATTGTGTTGTTTACTAGTCTTGCTATAGAGATACTAGCTTTATGTAATTCTATCACCCATTTGTGTACAATGAACCCAACCCGCTCTTGGGAAGTCAGTCCAGAGCACGTAGAACAGAGGAAATTTGCTAGTATGAACGAGTATAATGCCTCTGCTGCTACATTGGTCAATCCAGTTTATTCAAAATATAAAAGACAATTCTAGGCTCAAATAATAAAATGTCACCTTTGCTATACAAAATTTACACATTTCTCTATTTTATATTTTCCAAAGATGCAACACGTGATCATAAAATGAACAAGTTGCAACCAGATCAGAGTCTCGATAGGACCAATCTGCACCATACACCATCGACGTATGATCTAGAAAACTAGTTGAAATACTGGCGTCATATTGACTGGTGTCGACATCCAATACAAATGCTCCTGCATGCATGGATGCAGATAATAGCTTATTTGGGCAATGAGGGTGCCACTTTAGTCTCCAGATACCTCCTCCTGGTGTTTGAACACTATTGACAGGTGCTCGCATAGAGCGTGTATCCCAGAAATAAATTGTTTCATCATAGCTTCCAGTGGCCAATAGATATTCTTGATGAGGCGAAGATTGCATGGTGGTGATACCCATCGTGTGTCGTTTATAGGTAAATGTAGGCGTGCACGAACGCGTATCCCAGCCCTTAAAGAGTCCATCGTCTGCTCCAGAATAAAGAATGTTGGTGTTCCAATAGTCAAATGCAACAATCCAAGTCTCAAGATCATGAGCATGCCATTGTTCTTGAATGGTATAATTCGTTTCTGTTGGAGCCAAGATGCTAATGTCTCCATTCGAGTGAGACGTAGCAACTCTTTTATCGTCATGTCGTCTTCCTGCCCAATCTAAGGAAAGACAAAGTATGGACTGATCCTCTGTCACTTGAACGTGATCTACTTTAGCTAATGACTCATGATGGAATCCGTACAAGTGGAATCCACCTATTGAATCCGCTATACCCAAAACAGGTCGTTCATTCACTAGAGAGTGACTCCATTTCATATCCAAAATAGCAGCTGTCTCGATCACTTGCTTGGGAGTATCGAGTTGTTGCTGAGAAAGGTCAAAGAGATATACTTTGCCCTTTCGAACGCGAACATTATCTTGTTGTTCATCTGTTAGTTGATATGTTCCAACTGTAAGGTACTGATTATAATCATTCAAAGGGCAAAACTCAACAGAGTCTGCGCTATAGTCTGTATCAAATGAAGCAAGTGAACAGGCACGAGACATGAAAAAAAAAAAGAAAAGACAAGAAGAGCGGGGGGTCCTTTTTTTATTTCCCTTTGTTTTTTTTTTCTATTATAATACATACACACATACACACACTCTTTTTTTTTTTTATAAAACCTTGGCTTCATTACGCAACTTGTCAACTAATTCATCAACACTTTCAACCTTACGACCACCAGCACGCTTAGGAGGTTCCTCAACCTTGAGTGTTTGAAGACGAGGTGAGATATCAACACCAAGATCTTCAGGGGTAAGCTTGACCAAAGGCTTCTTCTTTGCCTTCATGATGTTGGGAAGAGAAGCATAACGGGGTTCATTCAAACTATACAAAGCACAATAAGCCTCTTTTTATGCGCGTCAATAAAAACACATACCGTAAATCAGTTGTGATAACAGCAGGTAATTGAGTAGACACTGTCTCAAGACCACCATCGATTTCACGTACAACCTTGAGTGACTTGTCATTGATATCCACTTTAGAAGCGAATGTGGTCTAACAAACACCATTAAATTTATGCGTGGGAAAAATTCATCTATACACACCTGTGGCCACTTGAGTAACCCAGCCAACATCTGTCCAGTTTGACTAGCGTCATCATCAATGGCTTGCTTACCCAAAATGAAAAGATCTGGCTTATTTGCTTCTTTATCAGCCAAGGCCTTGAGTAATTTAGCAACGGCCAAAGGTTCAAGTGTGCTGTCATCCTTTACTTCGATATGGACAGCACGGTCAGCTCCCATGGCTAAAGCAGTTCTTAAGGTCTCTTGAGACTTGGTAGTACCACATGAAATAGCAACCACTTCAGTCTTGGGTGATTTTTCTTTGATACGAACAGCTTCTTCAACAGCAATTTCATCAAAGGGGTTCATACTGTGCTTTACATTGCGGTCGACATCTGTCTTTGTTGCGTTCACACGAACCTTGACAGCTATAAGCAAGCGTGAGTGACAATTACTACAAATAGAAAGACATACCATAGTCAACAACACGCTTAACGGGAACAAAGATACGTAAAGGATTAGACATGATTTATTTAAAAAAAAAAAGAGAGAGAGAGAAAAAAAGATAAAAAAGGAGAGAGTGTAGATTAAATACAAGTTGTGACATCGACATCAGTTCTTCCCAACCTTGAACGGGGGGTGAATTTAGTAAAAAAGAGATTTAATATTCACATGCAGCCAATTTCTCATCAAGCACACAAGTGAATCATGATTGGGTAAAAATGTGTGCCTGAAATGCTACCTTTTTTATTTAATTAATTCTCTTGGATTTGTCTTTCCAAAGCTTTTCACGCAAAAGGTATTTTTGGGTTTTTCCTATATCAAAGTAAGTATTTAATACACCCTTTAATGATTTCAATGCTTACCAGTACTACAGGAATAAGATATGTTAATATATAGAAATAGATTATATATACATGTATAAAACATACCTTGTTTTTGGTAAACTATCGACAAATACAACAGAATCAGGACACTATTAAAAAACAAGAGATTAACAACACAATCTTGTTAGAGGCATCTAATTCCTACCTTATACCCTGCCAACATATTCCGACAATGTCTCAAGACAGATTCAGCATCCAATGAGTTACTATCTTTTAATACAACAAACGCAATTGGTCTCTCTCCCCATCTATCACTAGGAGCAGCTACTACGGCACTAAAGAGAAGATGTGGATAACGTGTGGATGCAGTATTCAATGCAATCTTACCATTCCGAAACTTCCTCAAGTTGAACAATGACGCATTCGACTTCAATAGAGCTTATATTTTCTCCACCAGACACAATAACATCTTTACTTCGGTCGACAAGTTCTATCGTTCCATCCGGATGTCTGACAGCAAGGTCCCCTGACCAAAACACGCCTCCTCTAAATGCCTTGGCAGTCTCTTCAGGATCATTGTAGTAACCTTTCATGACTATATTACCGGTGAAACATACTTCACCTACCTCCTTACCGTTAGGCGTAACGTCCAAGCCTGTCTTTTGGTTCAACACGCGTGTTTCGTCAGAAACTGTAATATTATAGCCTTGCCTGGCTTGTCTCTTATATTGCTCTTCTTCAGTGTGATGAGCGATAGTTTCGATATCATAGGATAAAACCACAGGACCATAGACTTCTGTAAGGCCATATACGTGGGTAGGATGTAGATTAAGATGACGCATTCGTTTGATCAAAGTACTTGACAAGACAGATCCTAACGACAGTAAGCAATGATAACAATGCAGGGTATATATGATACTTACCACCGCTTAGCACTTTCACTGGATGGCTCAGTCTGACTGCGTGTTTATTATTGCAGACTTCATTCTGGACAGTAGGTGCGCCATTATAGTGCGTCACACCATGACTTACCAATAGCTTCCAAATAAGGTCGTAGTCCATTGTAGGCAGCATAATCTGTGTAGCTCCTGCAGCTACGAGAGCCCAAGGAAAGTTCCATCCTATGCATTATACACATTAGAATGTCTATGTTGCTCAACTAATAAAACAATTACCGTTACAGTGAAACATGGGCAATGTCCACAAATAGACCGTATTCACCGAAAGTGCGCATTGAATAATCATTCCCAGAGCTGCAAGATATGCACCACGGTACGTGACCATAACACCCTTTGGACGACCCGTTGATCCAGAGGTATAGTTGATAGAGATGGTTGCATTTTCGTCATACAAAAGAGGCATTTTATCCCACGCTACAAGAGATGTGCAATTCATGAGTAATTGCTCATAAGGGTCTGTCTCGTTGTCATCAGCTACATCAATGATTTGCACCGAATTCGCAACGGACTGTGTTATCTTGTCTTTAAAATCTCGCTGCAGGATGATCACCTTGGCTCCAGAGTGGCGGATAATATATTCTATTTCTTGTGCAGCTAGTCTTGTATTAACGGGAACTATGATGGCGCCTACTGCTGGGATAGCATATGTTGCTTCAAGATTAGGTGGGATATTAGAACAGATAACGGCTACACGATCGCCTTGCTTGACTTGGTATGTGTTTATCAGCACGGTCGCCAAAGATTGTACGCGCGTCGATAGTTCCCTGTAGGTATAGGCACGATGATGATGAATCACCGCTGTACGATCTGCGAATACCATGGCACTTCTTAATAAAAATCTAAGGGGGTCTAAAGTGGTCAAGTTGGGAGGTTGATCTGGTTTTCTATACAGGCGTACTGGAGAATTTTTTTTTTTTTTAGTCAGTCTCCAAATAATGAAGATGGGTTTTTACGTGAATCTATATAGGATACTTCATTGCTTGAATTTGGACTCAAGTGAGCCTTGATGCCTTGTAACCTTGTGTTCGGCAAAGACATAAAGAAGGAAAAAAAAAAAAAGAAAAGAAAAAAGAAAAGAAAAAGATAATGCAGACATGATCGATTGGTTACAATTTTTATAGAATCGCAGGTGGTATAAATATGGTAATATGTGCTACTTCCCATCATTGACAGTCAGAGTAAGGATCTAAAGCAGTTGCAAGAATAAAGTCATGTCTCTAGTGTTCATTAAGGGAAAATATCAACCTTTATTTCCATGCGTGCCCATGTAAACAGATAACAAATATAGAGCTACTATGGATATCTAGTCGTGAGTTGAAATATTCCCATCCCTCTGTCTATGACATGAATAAAATATTAACCTTAAATAGTTCAGAGAGGCAACAATAGTCGTTGCTCTTTCGTGTCTGTACAACCAAGTGTGGGGTTAACACTATTTTTTTTCACATGAACTAATAAGATTACCCGGTAGAAACGAGGGAAGAGAGAGTAACCAACATTAAATGCAAATGTATCCTAAAATATTAGCCTTTAGGCGTCTGATAGTCGTCTATAAGAGCGTTTATTGCCTCTCCGCTCTGCTGTTTCTTCTTGAACTTGGAATATAAAGCATCTATCTGGCCGACTCTATGCTCTTTGAACTTGGCATAATTTTTGCTGGCTGTCTCATTGCCAAATGCGATGATGGGTATCATTATTTTATCATTGTGAAAAGTAGAAGGCCACACAAGCTTTTCTTCTTGCTTAATTCATATATTAGTTTCTTTCCTGAATGCTGTAGCAGAATGTAGCGAGGCCATCATAGATACCGTTATTGCTTGATATGAATTTATCCAGCATAACTTTCAACGCTTCTGGGGAGCTTTACACCACCTTTAACGGTGTGCTTTGTTCCATTATATTTAATTCCAGTTTCAATTGCACAACATTCATGATAAACTTTTCTCTCCCAAGCAATCATATTACATGTATAGCCTTATTTGGCTCTATTGGTGAATAATGTTGATCCTATGGTTCGGTACTTGCTCTTACGGTGTGCGCACTAGTCAAAATGACGACAAGCTTATCACTACAATGGAGAAAGGTGGAATTACCTTCTATGTATATATATACTACTTATTTGTAAGCTTACACTACGACGTAAATATTTTTTTAAAGACTGTACCAACTGGTAGCCAAATGTGGGTGCTGTACCATTGTTCTTTCTAGACGGTATTTAATTCTTCTGACCAATGGGGTCAAGATCATGATGCTTGATTATATCGTACTCTCTTCCTTGAGTGTCTACAAGACGCATTCATAAACCCTTCAAGCTATTACAGTTAAAATGATTAATACAATCCTAGATATTCTACTGGAATCTTTAATATAATATTTATTTTTCTTTGAGTTCTTCTTTAGTAAACAACTTTTCAATAATGCATGTGTCGGATCATCCAAGTCAGGGGATAATTGACCACAATGTATGATCTACCAACCACTGTTTACTGGCACTATACAATACGCCCTTCCACAATCGTACTGGTTGTAGAAAGCTTCATTCTTAGTCATCATTCAACTCTTCAAAACGTGTTGCGATCATTGGATGTTTGCAAGGTACTAGGAATTGTGGTACACACATTAGAAACTAAAGTGGTGAAATAATGCTTGTATATTCTGAATAGTCACTGTGCTGTTCAATCATAGGGTCATAAAGACCCCATCTAGTTCTTCACAGATTGTTTTGCTTTGCAGAATGAAAGGTGTTAAAATCGCGTGCAGCTTCTAGATACTCATTAAGCTGTGTTTTATAAAATCGTAAAAATTCCAAATACAAATCGCAAAGCACTGTAGCTTACTGCACTCTGTTGACGAACTTTGGTATCAAAATAGTGATATAGCCTCTGTATAACAAAGAAGAAAACTCATTGTTAAGGCGCCGTTACTTTATATATGCATAACAGGAGTATTGCATAAATGGGTTATTGACCATTAAGGATTGGGCATGACGCGTCCTGTTTGAATAGTAGTGTATTTTGTGGTCATAAAAGGACCCATATTCATTTTTTTTTCTTTTCTTTTCTTTACTTTACTTTTATTTAAAAGCCATGTTTACTCATTGCCCATTTTCAAAAGGAATGGTAATCATCAAGTCGCGTCTTGCAGAAGCGCTACAAGGGAAAGAGGAAGGAGAAGGCGAAAGAAAGCCGGTTTGTGAAGCCGTCGTACACTTATTTTGTATACGCTTTTATAAATAAAGCACTCTCTTGTAAATGAAACTTTCTTTGTAGACATGGTGTGGATTTGTTGTTGTATACACTTTAAATCATCCCTAACGTTATAATATGCTATATTTTGAAAAGTAAACTATAGATTTATCAAAAAAGGGGCATGGTTAAATCGATGTTACATACGTATGAATGCATTTACCTTTGTAAGGAGGGTAATGTTGCTGTATAAGCAATTAAGCAAATACATATGCTTACAAGCAGCTCATAATTTCTTTACAACATACTGCTCTGCTTTTATTTATCTTTTTTTTCCTCTGATCCCATTATTCCAATGCTCAATTGTAACCTCTGTGTACAAAGGTAATCGCTGTGTCAAGTACTAACCTATGAAGACTTTATTCGAAGATCAATCAATCTTCCTTGCCATGTGTTTTTTAATAAGCGATAGTAACCAAGACTAGATCTTTACAGGAAGATAATACGAAATAAATGGCACAGTATAAATGTTGTAATAACTATGCATCTGCAAGTCAATATTAATTTATAAATGATACTATTATCAGCTATTCTTGATCAACCACATGCTGGTTCGTACAGCGATAAGAAAGATGGTCAATTGAGTTTACGAAGCCTTTTTTAAAGCCAATAGAGTACCAATACTTTATTTCAAGTATAACATAACTGTAATCTGTGAACAATCGACAGGGTCAAACCAACAGTCAATTGGTGGAGTGAGATCATAGTTATTAAGGATCCTGCAGTCATCATCTTTTTTTATTACGCCTATTCTCTATACATCAGATCTCTATACATTACTTAGATAATTTATTACCCTACCTTAGTACGTTCCGTCGTTGCTCTTGACAAGTTGAAAGCATTTAGGCCATAGTTGAAACCAATAAGTTAATTTGAAAAACCAAAGAAAATGGGTTCATTGTATGTAGCTACTTTTTTCATTACCAAAGCGAGAGAACCACTAGTTTTGGAAACAACTGTCGACACGCAATGACAATGAAAAAAGAGGCCGAAGAAACCTTGTAGGACAAATAAAGAACGATCCGCAGACGATACATTATTCATATATCTGTTGTGGATGCAATTCCTCTAAGGGCAAAACCCCCCACAACCTTCTTCCACCACAAAGGGTGCCAGTTTTATTTCTAATCGTGACGAAAAAAAAAAAGAGAGCCTTTGCTGCTACGCATCACAATGCAAATGCACTATTCAAAGAACTAAGATGAAATACCATAACATTCCCAAACAGTGACGTAGCATACCAGTGTAGATCGAACCAAACGGCTGGTGATGATGACAGGACCCTTCAGAGAGGCTTTTGTTGCGCATAAACAAGAAAATATGTTAAAGATTTAAAGGTAAAAAAGGAGTAAGGGAAAACATTGCCATGGAATTTCAATTAATTATTGTTTTTACTGGCATTTGCTGACTGAGGACCAATTTAAAATTCGTAAACCTAATAAAATATATTTTAGTTGATATGCCTTTTGGTCAATGGGCCAGAGAATAAGCCAACAAAGAAGGATATCACCCACCCATCCACTCCTTATCAAGCTCTCACTCATTAAGATCAAATAATAACCATTGTCATTGTATTTCTTTTATCGCTATTTTAAATAAAAAGAAGACCACAGTACAAATGTCCTTCCTTTGTTGACCTTATTCTTTGGTCTATTAACCAAGTTTGCGTGATCATAGCAATACCTTTATGGCAGAACCGAGATCTGGCTGTAAGCAAAAAATAAAAAAAAAAATACATACAACAAAAAAGGGCTACAGATTAGTGTAACTGTTGTCTGAAATAGTCTAGAAAGGTGGGTGATTGTTTATTTTTTGAATTCTGTTTTATACGACGGCTTTACAAACGGGCTTTTCTTCGCCTCCTCCCTCCTCTTTCCCTTGTAGCGCTTCTGTAAGCTTTGAAGTTCGCCCTATACGAATTAAAGTATTAACATAATCAATATATCATAGTGTATTAATAAAAGTACACTTACCAGGACCAGCCCAAGAGCTTCGACAATTGTTGCTACATTGAGTAGCTGCGACTCATTTTCGACCAGCGAAAAGCGCTTCACCATGATCGGCAGGTAGATACCATCCTCCACCAATGTCATTTTGTACAGAGAGCTGTTGAAGCCTATTATAAAGAATGCCAGTAAGTATATTAATGCATTCATAGTGTTATGTATTTCAACTGTATTTACCCTCACAAAACAATCCACATGAAGCTGGGCTGGCCAGCTTCAATTTCACCTGCTTGTCAACAGGTACTTTTATCTGCTTCAATAACTTGCAGAAGTCATCCTCTTTCTGGTATATGCTCTGACGTTCAGGGCGTTTGAGCTCTACATAAAAAAAGTAGAGCTCCCTCTTCCTGTCAGTAATGCCAAGCATAAGGTCTAGCTTTTCACTTTCGTCCTTTTCATATCCATCCATAGTATAGAAAATCAATAGGACAACTATTGTTACTCTTATACTAATAGTTACAGTGAATATATGACGCTCTTCTTGGCGCCTTCTACAAACATTATGTTTATGATGGGCCATAGCTACTTGATCAAGAAGCTTGCCTCTGAATTGTTCTTGGCTTTAGCAAAGTCATTTGCAAAATATGTTGCAACCTTCACAACAAATCCATCTATGCCATTGGAAGCTTCCATGGTTGGTATTTCGCCATCTTCAACCTATTTATAAGTTATTAGTATAAAGTCATAGAGATGGATTTACAATTTTTTAACTTGGGAAGCACTACATGCACCAGAAAATGCACCAACAATTAGACTAATACTACGAGCGCTTCCTCTACTCATTACCTATGATGTCTTCCAACAAAACTTTTCCAATGCGCAGCGCCACGCTAAACATGGGTTTATGAAGTTACCATCTTGGTTTGTTTGTTTGTTTGTTTTTTTTTTTTTTTTTTTTTTTTGGAAAATAAAAAAGAAATGCTGTTATTTATGTTGTCAAATGCTATCAACAAAGATACAAGAACAAGTGTATTTCGTATTTTATATCAGAGAGTGAACTGAACAAGCCTTAGCTTAGGCAGAGGTATTGGTAATGTGAAGTTGTATAGTGACAACATAGGTAGCGTCCCAAGGAAGGGCCCGTAGCATTAGTCTATTTTCTTGTGCATTTTCCGGTGCATATAGTGTTGGCCACAATACATATACCTGGCATACAGAACCCATTATTTGTATAAATGGTACAAGTGTTGTTGATGTGGGAAGACCTGAGATTATTAAGATGATATTTGGTAATGAGAACTTGTTTGAGCTTGTCATGGTAGAGTTTGCTGGTTGTTGCCTTCTTGGCAAACTCTCCAACGCTTAAATCAGCTCGTTTTGTATTCAATGAGTATAAGACACGAAGGTCTATTTTCAGAGTGATCAGAAGTTAGACTAGTATTAGGGGCGTTACCTCTCCACATTACCTATGATATCGCCCAGCAAAACGTTTCAACGATCTTTGTTTGTTTCTTTTCAAGAAGAAGAAAGAGATAAAAAAGAAAGCTCATTATTCTAATTTTATGTTGTCAGTTGATCAACAAAGATGCAAGAACATGTGTAATTACGATGACATCGTATTTTATGTCAGAGAGAGTGAACTAGACAGCCTTGGGTTAGGCAGAGCTTTGGTAGTGTGAAGTTGTATAGTGACAGCATAGGTAGAGCTCCAGTTAAGCGCTCGTAGTCTTAGCTTATTTTCTGATGCATTTTTTGGTGCATGTAGTGTTCACCATATTAATATTGCTTTTAGCATTTAATTGAAGCGTGGGATTAAACATGACGAATATATAAAAAAATACATAAGAAATAACGATGCTTTTCTTTTTGAAAGGTTTAAATACTGTATGACTGATCCGTCGGATGAAATTCTTCTCTTAAACATATAATTTATATGTTCACATGTTATGGATCGCAGAGTATCGCGATTATCAGACAAAGAGAGGTCTCTTACCCAACGCTCAAAAATGTTAAAGTGGATCGCCCAGTACCAGTCACAGTCATGTGACATTCCTCCTTTTTTTTGTTTGTATTTAATCGAGTACCTGAGGTTTTTCTTCTATTATTATCATGACAATGACAGATACCTCACTTGGTCCAAAGGGCCTAACTATAGAACAGCAAAAAGAAATTGCTGAAATGCAAGCGAAATCAGTGAATGAAAGATACAAACCTAGAATTACAACTCAAACTTCACTCTATATTGGTGAATTAGCTCCAGACATTGACGAAGAAAAACTAAAAGCTCATTTTGACAATGTTAAACATGTGCAGATCTATCGCGATTCTGTTAGTAATGAAAACCTAGGCTATGCTCGTATCGATTTTTATACCCACAAAGACTGTAAGTATCCTACTTTAATATTTTTACATGTACTCATATCATAGCATAGGCAGTGCAGCCTTTGAAAATTTAAATAATTCAAAAATTGACGGCATAGACTATCGATTGATGATATCAGATAGAGATACAGCAAAAAGAGTATCAGGAACAGGAAATATTATTATAAAAAACCTACATCCAGGCGTGGATAATAAATCACTCTATGACACCTTCTCAAGGTGGGGAAATGTCACTTCTTGTCGAGTCATCAATAAGCTGACAGGTGGAACCGTCAAAGGTTACGGATATGTGAATTATGACACATATGCAGCTGCGGAGAGAGCAGTTGCGCTTGTCAATGGAAAAATGCTATTTGGCATAGAAGTGTAACAAAAACAAGAGTTATATATATTTATATACACAAGATCTGATGACTTATTCATAGACATGCAACACATCAAATACCAAAACATGAAAGAGAACTTACATCGACACACAATGAAAATAGATTCACCAATGTTTATGTCAAAAATTTATCAATAGACGTGACAGAGCAGGACCTGAATCAACTTTTCAGCACAATGGGTTCTGTATCATCCATACTAATTCAACGAGATGACCAGCAAAAGTCAAAAGGGTTTGGTTTTGTTAACTTTGAACTACCTGATGACGCAGAAAGGGCCGTGAATGAGCTACATGATACCGAGTTCTTTGGAAAAAAGTTATTTGTCACTCGAGCACAAAAAAGATCAGAAAGAGAAGACGAACTAAAAAGGCACAGCAGCACGTCCAGACACACAGGTGTCAATTTGTATATAAAAAACTTGGCAGATAATGTGACGGACGAGATGTTGGTCGAGAGATTTTCAACATTTGGAACTATTACAAGTGCTAAAATAATGAGAGAAGAAAAGACGGGTGCATCAAAAGGGTTTGGATTTGTTTGCTTTAGCTCATCTGAAGAAGCAAGTAAAGCGGTAACCGGAATGAATGGACAGTCTATTTGTTCAAAATCAATCTATGTTGCTTTAGCTCAACGTAAAGAGGATCGTCGTCATTTTTTGGAAACACAAATTTCTCAAAAGAGCAAATAAAAATCATTATTTATGAGCAAATAGACATGATATTCTCCTTTTTAGAGTGTTTACCAAGATAACATGCAGTAAAATGACTAAATGAGTTCTGATTCATCATTATTTTTTATGTCAAGAATAAAAAAAAAAAGCGCGGAGGTGAGCATCCATTATTTTGACATGCATAAATGTTCGTTCTTGGACAATAAACATTAATTTATTGTTCTTGTAAGGTTCATGTACTACCTTGTGAGGATGATAATACCCCCTTTCGATAATTCTCCTACTACATGTATTTTCTACTTTGCCCCCCTTTTTTTTTCTTGACCCATCCAATTCTCCTATAAGTCACTCTCCTTTAAATTTTTGTTTATGTTTATCACATCTTCTGATTGATATATGTAATATTTATCACGTCTGTTCTCAACCTTGCCCCTCTTTTGTGTTCACCCCTTTAGCAATAACAAAAAGTATGCTATAACGTGTTTAGTTTGTTAGTCTAATTAACATTGAATATCTTTTTTCTTTATTCAATGTCTATTTCTTTCTTTCTCTCCTTCCTATCCTTTTTTAATAGTTCTTCATGAACAGCACTCTGGATATCAGCCAGAAGAAACTGCCCTTAAAGCATTCAACTATAACTTATTATAATCAGACTATTGATGACGCCGATGATAATGATACCAATACATACTATTGTCATGATGAATTTAATAATTACACTTTTTCTGTCACAAGAAGAAGAGGATCCACTTTTATTAGCCCGGGATTATCAAATCAGTCTTCCTTGATTGAGATAAAAGTAGGCGTACTGCTACCTTTCCATCAAAGCAATGACGGTTGGACAAAGATGATGACAATGAGGTATAATCCACAAATAGATGCATGAAACCCATTCTGACATATTTTATAAAGTGGTATATCAGCCATTCGATTAGCAGTAGCAGAAATCAATACCAAACAACTCATACCTGGAGCCTACATCACTCTCGTCGAAAAAGATTCATATCCAAAGCCTGTAGAAGGACAAGCGGCTATCACACAAGCTGTGTATTCTGCTATTTCTTTGATCCAAGAAGGGGTTGTCGGCATTATCGGAGATATCTCCTCTTCTTGGACCTCTTTTTCCGCATTGATGACGAGCACCTTGCAGATCCCTCAATGCTCATTTTCCGCAGTAGCTAGTAAAAAGAAAATACATGTGATGTTATCGACAGTAACTTATGATTTCATTAGCATCACTCTCTGACAAAACACAGTTTGGCTATTTCTTCAGAACTGTTCCCACCAACTTGTTATACTCGGATGCCGCTGTTTCCTTTATCGTAAGCCAGGGCTGGCCAGTCCTTGGTGTCTTGTACTCGGATGATGATTTTGGACAGCAATGTAATGATGACACGAATAAAGAAATCTATAGCTAACCTACATACACATAGTATCTGAAAGTCTTGTGATGAAAGCACGTGTCAGTGGTATACATGTCAAATCTTATCAATCGTTTTATGAGGACGGAATTAAGAGCGACATCAAAAAATCACTGGATTCACTTGTATCCACTGGAGTACGTATTATATTTGTCGCCGCCGAAGGTGAAGCACAACTAGCAGCCATGACCTTGGCAGCTCATGCAGGATATATTAATAACGAGACAGTATGGCTTACGACTGATATGGATATCGACGATTTATATAAGGCTGTTTTGAGTTTCAACTCTATCATCGAAAAACGCGTGAACCATACAAACATTGTACCAACCCTAGAGGAAACAAACCAAGACTCAGCCATCACAAAAAAGCAAAACGGTTCGGGTCCTATCGAATACGCAGCACAAATGGCAGCCAACTTGACTACGATCAACTATAATAAAACATTCTCAGGAGGAGTTTTCAGCTTTGAAACTCTAAATGAGTTACCTGGATATGAGCCCTTTGACGATTTTTTAGGCAAATGGTCCCAACTCGATCCTATCATGTAAAGTAATGTTGATGATCTCATGACTTTGTACTAATCTTTTTTCAAAGCTATCCTTATGGAGGACAAACCAATGTCAGCAGTAACGAAGGCATGGCATACTCATGTATGATGGTCATGGCAGACGGATTTAACCGCACTGTATCCAATTCAACTGGCCTATCAACGAATACAACACGCATGTTGGAGCAACTAGCTGCCGGCCAGCTAGGAGATTACCTTTCTCCTTCGACATTCAACACTTCCTTTTTGGGCCCTGTAGGACCTGTGATTTTGGATCAAAATGGTGATATGGCCACAGGGTACGTTAAAACCTTTCACCTATGTATATATTAACCAACATCATCTATAGAAGTTTTAAAGTTTATAATATCCAAAACGGAGTGCAGCGAGATATTGGAAGAATGATTGCTGGAAATTTGAACCTTACATCACCTCCTATATTTCACGACGGCACGACAAAGGTAATTCACACCTATTGTGTGCTCCCCCCACATTCTAAATTCTTACAATCACAATTTGTGTACCAGTATAGGTCCCAACTGGCGTACCTGACAGATCCTACTTGAATCCTGGCTACAAATCTCCAGTATCGATAGCTTTACTTTCAATATCTGCTTTTGGAACTGTGATTGTATTATTTAGTATGGTTATTGTTATCTTTTATCGGAAGCGAGAAGTATTTAAGGCCTCTAGGTAAGAAAGCCATAGGAACACACACTTGTATACTCATCATCCCAAATAGTCCATTATTTTGTGTCCTTGAACTTGTGGGCTTTCTGTTGACATATGTATCTGTTGCTTTCTTTTTGGGTTATCGAAGCCCATTTAATTGTACAATGATACCCATCACATTTCACTTGGGCTATTCACTTATTTTAGGGTAATATTGTAGCTTATGAGTTATTGTGTCTAATGCCTCTGAAATATAGAAACCTGATTGCAAAAAACTATCGTATATATAGGATATTCAATAATATATTCATTACAAGGACAGTAGTAACGGATGCACAGCTGCTAAAAGTTTCTGGTGCCATAGTAACGATTACTGCTGTAAGTTGTGCTTTTTTATTGTAGATATCAGAAAAGCTCATTGGCTTTTGACAATAGATTATCTTAACTGCGTGGTTCTCTTCAACAGCCGTATCAACAGTGAATAAACCTGTGTCAAGAAACGCCTATTATGTTGATTGCGCCTATGATGGAAGCAATGTCACTATTTTTGTTGCGCTACTGACTTTATCAGAGTCCTTGCAGCTTTGTTTTGCTACGTTCCTTGCCTTCAAGACGCGATCAGTAGGAAGGTCGTACTCAAAATACAGCGAATACAAGCAAATAGCCGTCTCTGTATAGTAAGTTAAATAGTTTATCTTTTTCTTTTAGCTTCTAATGTTATGATGTTAGCAACATCTTTTTCTCCGTCATCATTGGGTTTATCGTCTTTTTCGTACCTACCACTGACTTTTACACGCGTCATTATTTAACAGCAACCATGATTGTTTGGGCAACTACCTTTTCTCTCTTGGCACTCTTTATTCCAAAACTACATGCGTTCTTTTCACCCAAGACGAACAATGGTAGAAACCATGGTAAAGCAACCGACCTGAGTAGGAAAAAGCGTTCAGTGTGTGGCATGGATAATCTTCAATCGAGCCAGGATAGCCATGGTGATGCCACTTACCTTCCACCCGAGTTCCATGGTATACAGCGAAGTGACAGTGAATATTCTGGTTTAAAAAGCCTGAATTATATGATTAGCAACATGTCGCATTATGGTGACAGCACGCCATCCAAAGTGAAATTGAATAGTTTGAACAAGAAGGGTCGTATGGAAGGAGTCTTGATGGAAGTACACGAGGTAGGGGTTATCATTTTCATTGTTTTTTTTTTTTTTTTTCAAGTGACTGATATGTTTTCCATAGGTCGAAGTCCCAGTACAGTATGCGTTTAGATACTTTTCCTTTTTAGCTGCTTGGGAGATGGCACAGGTCATTCTTATGCCAGACATATCCTATCTTAGCTTTTATTCCGTAAGTGTTTTTCTTACAAAAATATACCCAATAACACCCATGATGTAGAAAAAGAGTGGTAATGGAAGAGCCTTCAAGTATCACGGAGCAACCATAGTCTCCTCAAAGGAAGGCTCCTATGTTTTAAAAGTACATGGGTTGGGCCTTTGGGATTTGCTGATCCAAGTTGAACGAGAAAAGGAGTTACTCGAGTGGCATGATTGGTTTAATAGCATATCCAACCCAAGAGACGATTTTTTATTGATGGATGAAGCAACATGTTTAGGCTCTCCCTCTTCTTCATCTGCAGGAAAACGGTTCACAGAGAATGCTTATAAAAAAGGTAGTCAAGATGATAGATTATACAAAGGGATTTAACCATTTTGCTCCCAGGTTCGGATTTTCCAGAAGGCTTTCAAGGTTCACGTAGTGATAGTGTTAGCAGTAACAGCACCTCGCACGATAGTGAAGATCGACGTGGAAGCGAAATGACGCTTGCCTGTACAATTGACAGCAACTATTATTATGAGCCTGATTCTAGTATGGTGGAGCATTATGGAATAGACGAGATAAAACATGCAAAGCAAATACAAGAGCAAAGGCGGCTTCATAGCAACAGGGACTTTTCAAGATTACTTTCAAACGAACAAGAGAATGAAGTTGCAGAATCCTCCACTGATGCACAAGCGGATTCTACATTGCCTTTTGCTAGTAGCTCATAAAAGGCTAAAATATATAATAAATAAAGTGTGATCGGAAGCTTCCATTTAGCCGTACTTTTTTATATTTATTTGTTCTATGTATTTGGCAAGTTTAAGTTACACTGTGTACACACTTAAAAGAAGTGCTTTATAAATAAGTTGTCAACATGCTCCAATATGATTCCAATCATGTTTATAAAAGGATATGATTATTAATGCTTGGCTAACAAGGAAATCAAATGATGATTTAAGAGAAAAGAAAAAGGGATAAGCAAAAAAAAAAAAAAAAAAAAAAAAAAAAAAAAAAATGGCACTCTCATGTTTATCATTTTGTACTCGAAGTAAACTTTTATTCTTGAAGAGTTCCTTCGCTTTCATAAATATATCAACTCAAGGTATATTCCAGTTTGGGACAAATACTACCGTGGGAAAATAAGTTGGTAAAACTCGGTAAAACGCTGATTTAGACACAAACCACCTCTGGCTGTCAAACCATGTCAACCGACAAGGGTACACAAAGTTCAATAAAGAAAGACAGAGAGAAAGAGAGAGAGAAAAAAAGAATGGACGTTTCTTTGGGCCAAGTACAAACGAGTGAGAGAGCCATGACTCACATGTTACACAGGTCTGATACCAACAGCGGAGTTTCTCCATAAAATGATAATCTACACCACAAAGGAATCAATCTTTTTCTCTTTTTTTCATTATTCAAATGAATTCAATCCGTGCTTCAAAGACTGTCTATGGTCGATTGATCAGAAACAACGTACGATTGGCTTCTACTGCATCCAAAAAACCAAGTAATATGCGATTATTATTATAAACATGTTTACTCATTTACAACAAAAGGCAAAGTGTTGACTCTTGACACCATGCATCCATTGATCAAGAATGTCGAATATGCCGTACGCGGTGCTGTTCCTATTCGTGCTGAAGCATTAAGTAAGGTAAGAAATAGGATTGTATTTCTTTAAGTGGGGAATTATTGACACATCAAATCATAGCAATTACAAACGGATCCATCCAAGTTGAACTTTGATAAAGTCGTGTTTTGTAATATTGGAAATCCTCAACAGTTGAATCAAAAGCCCATTACTTTCTTTAGACAGGTAAGAAAACCAAAAAAAAAAGAAAACATCAAGACACTAAATAATCATAGGTTGCATCTTTGTGTGAGAATCCAGAATTATTGAAGCCTGAAAATAGACAACTGGTCTCAAAACTTTACCCTGCTGATGCCATTAGACGTGCAGAGCTCTTATTAAACAAGATTGGTAGTATTGGTGCTTACTCTCATTCAAAGGGTATTCCCTTTATTCGTGAAAATGTCGCTAAATTCATTGAACGTCGTGATGGATACAAGGCAAATCCCGATGACATCTTTTTAACTCAAGGAGCTTCAGAAGGTGTCCAAAAGGTGCTTCAGATGCTGACCGAGAATAACAAGACGGGTATCATGATCCCTATTCCACAGTATCCTCTTTATTCTGCCACCCTTTCTCTGGTCGATGCTAAGCCTGTTCCTTACTTCCTCAAGGAGGAAGAAGATTGGGGATTAAACCGTAAGGATTTGGAAAGGTCTTTACAAGAAGCTAGAAGCAAAGGTGTTGATGTTCGTGCACTTGTTATCATCAACCCTGGTAATCCCACTGGACAGTGTTTATCAGAAGAAAATATGCGTGACATTATCGATTTCTGTCATACGGAACGAATTGTGCTTTTAGCAGATGAAGTATATCAAACCAACATTTATCAGCCAGAGCGTCGTCCTTTCCATAGTTTCAAAAAGATATTAAGATCAATGGGTGCCGAGTATCAAGAGCAAGAACTCTTTTCTTTCCACTCCATCTCAAAAGGTATGATTGGCGAATGTGGTCGTCGAGGAGGTTACTTTGAATGCGTCAATATCGACCCTGATATCATGGATCAACTCTATAAAATATCCTCCGTCTCTTTATGTCCCAATATTCATGGTCAAATCATGGTAGACCTCATGACGAATCCTCCAGTAGAAGGTGATATCTCTTACCCTCAATACAAGGCAGAAGTGAATGCTATCTATGAATCTCTTCGTCGCAGAGCTATCAAGCTTGCTTCTTGCTTTAACAAGTTGGAAGGTGTTACTTGTAATGATGCTGAAGGCGCTATGTATCTGTTCCCTAGAATTAGACTTCCTGAAAAGGCTATCAAAGAAGCTGAAAAGGCTGGTATGCCAGCTGACGCTTTCTACTCCTTGGCCATGTTGGATGCAACAGGTGTTTGTGTTGTACCTGGCTCTGGTTTTGGACAAGAACCAGGAACTTATCATTTCCGTTCTACTTTCCTTCCTGAAGAACATCTCTTTGATCAATTCTGTTCAAAGTTGGAAGCCTTCCACAATGACTTTATGAAGAAGTATAGAGACTAAATACGTGTATATTTAATAAAAACCATAGAATTGTATAAATGAAAAATAATGATATCTTATTTGTCGGACTTGACGCGTTTTATCATTTTTAAGCAACCTACTCGCGTCTTTTTTTTTTCTCCTTTTTTTCTCACTCTCTTTTTTTTTATTGCAACAATGGCTAGATCTCAAAAGAAACCGGCAGCTGTAAGCTTTCAATATAAACATATCGTGCTTGTATTAAAGTCAAATATATATAAAAAGGCAGGTTCTTCTAAAATGTCACTGCGAACAAGAACTACCACTATTCCTGGCTTATTTCAAAAACAAAAGAGTAAACAAATATAATTTGTGTGTTAAACCTATTAACAACAATAATAGCTGCAAGTAAAAGAAAAGTTCAAGAACAAGAAGAAACATCAAGTGATGAAGATGACGAAATAGAATCTTCTCAAGAAAGTAGTGATTCCGAATCTGATGTTGAAAGGACAACAAAGAGAAGGACAAGACGGACTAGAAGAGGAAGAATTACTGTTGATACGAGTAGTCAACTGTTAGAACCTATTGTAGATTCTCAAACTGGACAAGATAATTTATATGGTAAATTTGGGATAAAAGGAATGCAGAATGAGTAATAATACATACAATTAGATGAAATTAACAAGTCAGACTGTAATCATGAAAAGCTTGTGACTAATTGGAGAGAAAGTTATGAAGCAGACAAGATGGCTGCTTTAAGAGAATTGGTCAACTTTGTCATTCGTGTAAGATGTGTTTTCATTTTGCAAAGCACAACTGTATAAACATTTTATTCTATAGTGCTCTGGGTGCTCTATTGGCGTTTCAGAAGTCGCGTTTAACCAAGAAGATGGATCACTGGATGCTCTTAAAGAATTACAAGATCAACTCACCAAGGTAAAGCTTTATATAATTATCAACTATACTCACTTCTTTTCTTATAGCTGCCAAGCCATGATTATCCAGTGATATCGAAATCCAAAGAGGACAAAATACTTCGACGTAATCTTTTATTATTCTTTGGTGAGCTTATTGAACGTACTCGATATGAAGAGATTTATGATGGCGTCATGATTGAAACCTTGCATAATTGGCTAACGACTATATCAAGGTAATTTCTTCATTGTATTCGAGTCTATGTTGCTAACTTTACTTAGCTCAACATATCGACCATTTCGTCATACGGCTACTCTTGTTGCTTTCAGGATTATAACATCATTATGTACGCTTGGAAAGGACATGAAAGAGGAACACGATGTTGTGTTGAGACAGTTTAATGCTGAAAAGAAAAAGGGGTCCAACTCAAGAAACGTACAGAAATCAAAACTATTAGGACAAAGATTCACCACAGTTGATAATAATCTCAAAACGATTCAAGAATATCTCAACGATTACTTCAATAGCATCTTTGTTCATCGATCTCGTGATGTTGAATCAGTGATTCGTACAGAATGTATCAAGGAACTTTGCCAATGGATGTGTGTGTTTGAATTTCATTTTGTAGACAACACCTATCTTCGTTTCTTGGGCTGGGCATTTAATGATCAAAGTGCCAATGTAAGATCTGAAGCTGTCAAATCAATGATATCTTTATACAGAATTGAAGATATCGCCACAAAGCTGTCTGCTTTTACCAATCGATTCAAAGTTCGTATTGAAGAAATGGCGCTCTATGATATTGATGTCTCTGTACGTGTTCATGCAATTCACTTGTGTCATGCCCTTCTCAAATCAAACATTGATGTCTTGAGTGAAGATGGTCAGCTGCGACTAGCTAGTACTATAGCTTCGGATGTGCCTCGTATTCGTAAAGCAGTTGCTCCATTTGTGAAGGCAATGATAGAAAAGAACTTTATTACTCCATTGACCAACGAAATTACTGGAGCGGCTTCTTCAACTCGTGGACGTGGACGTAAAGCAACGAATGCAACCACTTCATCTGCCAATGTCAATCAAGACTGGATTATATTCAAGTCTATTGCTTCGTTTTTGGTTCAGCAATCTGTACGCATTTTAGAACAGGAGACAAATAATGGAAATGGCACAGATGGTATGCAAGTTGATCTTTCTTCATTAACAAATACTCTGGTCGAGAGAAGAAACGTCATCATTACCAATGCTGTTGAAGCTTTGTGGAACCAGTATAGCAAGCTACAAGACTGTCAAGCTATATCTGATTACTTAAGCCGTGATCATTCTCGTGTTTCGGAACAGTCTGGTGATCAAATGGACACGGGCGAATTAGAAGATTACTACAGACTATCAGAGGATGAAGAGGTAGTGCTGGTAAATGTCTTTGTTGCTTGTATTAGTACAGCAGTTGAAAAGGGCCTTGACAAGAACTTGACGGAAGTAAAAGACAAGAGACATATTGATAAGAGTATCTTGGACGAAAACAAAAAGGAAATATCCCGATATCTTGCTCAAGCTTTACCCAAGTTATTAACAAAGCATGCAGATGATGCCAACAAGATGACTCAGCTGGTATTAGTGCCTACATATATGGACTTGAATGCTTATGTGGAACTACGTGCTGAAAAAGAATACGAAGAACTCATGCAGACTCTGATCAAAGTGTACCAAAATGCTGTATTGAAAGACTTAGTAGCAAACTGTGCTGAATCATTGCAACACATGTCCAAGGCGGATTATCTATCAGAAATAAGCATGCCACAGCTGTCGACGTTAAGAGAAGCTGTTGTGAACCAAGTACGAGAAGCCTGTAATGGAAAAGATTTAGTAACTACTCGTTACAACACTGCGCTCATCCATTCCATCTCTGTCAGTATGCTTCGCCTCTCCTATCTGATCAGCTTTACGGATCCTACAACCGCTATGGACGATGCACAAGGCATGAGTATGAACGTAGTGGACTATATTGGTGCACTTGTGGATAGAGCAGCATTCGGCTATGAAAAAGAAAAGAATATTGCACAATCAGCCATGGTTGTTCTTTCACGCTACATTATGTGGAAATGCAACTCATTAGCATACTCTTCAGAGGCAGCCGGCCTTATCGAAAGACGTCGTGATTGGATTCTTGACAAATTTACAGAAGTCGTGGTAGGAACAGACATAAGCCCATTGCCTGAAGTGCGTGCTAGCGCTTTTGGGTATCTGATTGACATTTACTGGCTCTTTGGCAGTGACTTGTTTGATTCTTACGACTTGGCTCGTTTGAAGACAAGATGTTCTGCCAATTTACAACATGCTTGCGCTCAATACGTGAAGGAACAGATGGATAGTTTGAATAAGCCTGCAGAAGAAGCGAACCAATTGACAGATGCCGAGAGAGCCGCACAAAAGGAGATTGTTCTACAAGTGGTTACAAGCTATTCAAGAGGCATATTGATGGGAGTACTTGATATCAGTTACACTGTCTCTTTGCTAGAGTTGTATGGCTCTAACCCTGAAATAGATGATGTGATCAAGGCTCTAGTGACTGAATTTGAAACAGACTTGCTGAGCGGTGAAATTGCTGCTGATGGTATTTGCAGAAGCTACATGGGGGCCCTAAAACAGGTAATCAAAATGTGTGCACTTGTCAATATTTACTAAATTACTGTACTCTAGTCATTTAACAAAAACATCAGCGACTCATGGAGATCTATTGATAAAACTCTCAAACTGGCACGTCTTGAGGCGTCATCGTTGAAGAGAGCAGACCAAGCTGATGCTGCTAGAAAGGTGCCTCCTCATGTTGTCTGTGAACGTATTCATCTGGATGGTATTAGTTTTGCACTTGCAAAGGCAAGAGAAGCATATGAAAACAATCAAGACAATGATAGAGATAACGCGCTCAGATTTTTCAAGGTGCTTACTGTCTTTGCTAAAGATTTGGCCCGTGCGCGAGACATTGCTAGAATGTAAGTTGGCTATTACATAAACAAGCGTACTAATTTAGATAGACGTAATCACTTGGAGGATTCCTTGAAAAACAACAAGTTAAGCGTTGAGGAGGGTAAGAAGGAATGGGAACACTATGGTAACTATATCAAATCGCTTGACGACGTCTTGAAGAAGAAGGGTCTTCGTTATGGTAACTATGAACAATCCAAGTTGACAGTCAAATTAACCACTTTTGATTAGACTCAACCAAGAGAGCAAACAATGCAGAAACCCCTGCTGCACCAATCTTTGACGATACTATGGAAGATTTGGATGAAGGCGAATTAGAAGGAAATGATTATAATAGCAAACGACCACTCCATGAGACTGAAATGGAGCTTGATGACGCAGCAACTACAAAGAGACGACGCAATTTGTGAATAACTGAATAAACCAATGTCCATTGAATCATTATTTCTACGAGGGTTTTTTTATTAATGTATATTACAAAGTTTTGACCTTTCCACAAAAGTCGTTCAAGGACTTATAACCCTTTGCTGTCATGATATCAGATAATTCTTTCTTGATACGTGCAAAAATAGCAGGACCTTCCTCTTTAAGTTGGGTACCAATCTGGACTGCACTAGCACCAGCCAACACGTGGAGAAAGGCTTCCTTACCAGATGTTACTCCACCTACACCAATGACTTGCTTGTTCTTTAATCTACGATGGAAAGCATTGACATTAGCTAAAGCTGTATTCAAAACCATCAATCCACCAAGACCACCAAAACCATCCTTGGGCTTGATCAATGCAGTTTCAGTTTCAAGATCAATAGCTAAACCATTACCAACCGAGTTGATACATGTGACAAAGGCTAAATTGTCAAACTTGTTGAATATAGCAGCTGCAATGTCAAAGTGAGCAATGTCAAAATAAGGAGGAAGCTTGATACCAAAGGGTTTCTTTATGATGGGTGCCAACACATTCAATGCGTTCTCCATCGCTTCAAAGTCATAGCCCAGTTGAGGTTTACCAGGAACATTAGGACATGAAAAGTTGATTTCAAGAATACAAGGAAGATTGGCGTCAACAAAGGCTTGACACATCTTGATGTTATCTGCAAGTGATAAACCTGAAAGAGAAATGAACAAGGGCTTTTCGTTGCTGTAATCGTAATTCTTTGCATAATTCAAGTAGTATTCATAGCCTTCATTAGGAAGACCCATAGAGTTGATACTACCGATTCCACTGGGCAAGGGGGTATAACGAGGGGAAGGATTACCCTCACGCGATTCAAAAGTGGCTGATTTTGTAATCAAGGAGCCGGATTCGCTTTCAAGCATTTGTTTCAAATCAGCTTCAGTTTGACAACATACTCCAGAAGCGTTAAATAACAAGTTTGGAAGTCTGACACCAGCAATAGTCGTAGATAAATCAGCCATTTTTTTTTGCCCAAAACAAATTGGGGAAAAAAGAGGAGAAAAATAAAAGAGTGTTCGATCTCATCTTTAAGAGTCACATCAATGGTAGAATTCGTCTGCCGATGATTTGAATAAGGGCAAGCATTCATGAAAGGTTCTTGCAACTTTTGGAATCCTTGTTTGATACTTTTTGCAAGTAAATTGACTAGATAAGCTTGGTCGAAAACTGAACTTCAATTGTAGTTGCTTTATGTTTAAAAAGATCATGTTGGCTTCACTTGATGATTATACATGTTATTCTGCCCTTAGAGTTAATCCTCCGATCAAGAGAGCCCCCAAAAGTACTAGGAAAACACGCTAGGGCTCCAATGATCTGTATTACAATGTGGCATATATTGCTGTCATGTAATAATTCTTCACTTCTTATTTACATAAATAAAAATGATGCCATTGGAAGTTATTTGCAACAATTGATTTTTTGAATCACTATTTGGTGCAGTACGCACTGTATTAGGTTATAGTAAGCAGATTTAGTGGCTGGTAAAAAGACTTCAAAATAAACTTATTTTGTATCCTTTTGTACGTTGATACTTGAAGGTTTTGAATTAATGATGTTGACTGCAATGAAAAAGAAAAAAAGGGGGAGAGGGTATGCTTATTATTATTATTATATTGCCTTTCAAACCAAAACTTAATCACTTCCGCGAACTTTACACGGTTTTTCAAAGAAATTCGTGAATCATGACGCATGTTTATTTATTCAATCAACATCGAAGCCTGCGAAGAGGCAGAAGAAAAGAAGCGAACTGGATTATCATCAGAGCACAGTTCTGAATCATTTTCTCCATAAATACCACCCAAACCATCAATATCAGAGTCGTCAGCAATCTGTGTATTTTTCTAAATATAAAAAGTCACGTCTTTCTTTTATCGTCTTTGGGTTGAGAATTTTGGTTTGTTGCATTGTTTCTTTTCTTATTATTTTCGTCAATTGCAGACAGAATCAACTCTGTATCCAGTCTTATAAAAGCAATAAGCAGCGAAAAGATTGGCAATCTCAGCTGTTAGATTTTCTTGAGACATTGAAGAAATGTTCTGAAGCAACAGCTCTGTTTTCAGCCGCAATGTTAATAGCATCAACTTGACCAACCGAGTCTACTTGCTCAAATGATACAATGTTTTCTTATAAAATGCAAGTAAGTTTTAGTATATCTTATTTACAAATATATACACCTTGCGATTTTCCTTTGAATGGAGCTATTCCAGCATATAAACGATTGAGCAGATACATATGCTTACAAGCAATGTTATTGTACCTGAAATCGTTACAGGTGCAGCTCTTCATTTCGCTTTTCAGTACAGTGATTTCATGTTGAAGTTCTATATTGCTGAACGACTGGACTAGGTAAACTCTAGGTGTGCCACTTTCTGTAATCATATCAGGAATACACTCCATGTTGATTTGATTGACTTTTATTTGCCTCGCCCTTATTCTTCTTTCTTCAGGACCCATCCTACCAATGTTTAGCATCAGCCTTTGTATATTATGGAGGTAGTCCTCTTCAACATCATTCATTAGTATGAATATCAGTCTATCTACTCTTCTGTTCTGCTTTCTTTTTAAATATGTTGGCTCTCAGGCTTATACAGCTTTCCAACGTTCTACTTCACGGCATATTTCTCTGGAAAGATATCAACAACCTCTTGCATTTGCGAAAGAGGCATCTCAGTACTTGAGGGATAGCCTTATAAGGGTTGATACGTAAGGTAAAAGACACGTTTATTGCGTTATCAAATGAATACAGTATTCTTTATTATCATTGTGAATTAACTTTCAGGTGCAGCGGCTAGGGTGCCTTTGATGGCTTACAGTATTGGCCCATATATAGAAACTACAATTTTAAAGTTCCCTTAAGTAGCGAGGGTATAAGGAAATGCTTAGGCATCAGGCACATAGCAACTTCATTGCCCCCCATAAATGCACATCACACTACATTTATACCACGCGCTGCACTGCACTACATAGTTCTTTTCTTTTCCTTTACCTTTATTAAAAGTTATCAAAGTTTAAACATGTCCGCCATTGACAACGCTGTTGAAATCACCTTCGAATCCATTAAGGAAATGAAGTTCTTCACTATGAATGAGATAAGAGAATCTCTCAAGATTTGTGCCAAAAATGAGAATTTTGCGTTGTATACGATCAACAGTGTCAACAACAGAGCACTCAACATGGATTGCCGCCATTTTGGTAATCCTCGTAACTGCAAGGTTATCACTGACAACGACCTTGCTCGCAAGAAGGAAGACCTTTCCATTGGTGAAGCTTTTGTTGTCAATGAAGAAGGAAAAGTCTTGCAATCAGCTGAGGGAAAGTAGTTTATCCCATGCAAGATGTCGCAGAAAATCAATTGCCCTTTCAAGGTGTACTATCGTACTGTTGCCAATGGTATTGATGGTGGCCTTGTTTGGGTAGTTGATTATATCAAGGGAGAGCACAATCATCTAGCTGCAAGAAATGTGTTCTCCTACCCAATGAACAGACGTTTGGAGCCTGAAGCTCGTAAGGAGATCGTTGGTCTCATTCAATCTGGCGCCAAGAACAGCATGATCAACAACTTCATGAATGACAAGGGCCATGGTACCACTCCCAAAGACGTAACCAACATTTGTCAAACAATCTTCACCAATAATTCTAACAATGTCATGCACAATCTGATCATGCAGTTGCAAGGCGATGGCTATATAGTCCACTTCAACGCTATACGATCGATCAACAGCGAGAAGCACTTTCTTCAAGCAGTCTTCTTTGCTCATAAGTCAGCCATCGACCTTGCACATCGATTCAATGAAGGTTTTGTTCTTGATGCCACTTATAAGACCAATTGACATAAGCTTCCCTTTATGAACGTTGTTGACATCAAGAACACTGGTTATCCAAGTTTCTCTTCGTTCTGCGTAGCTGGTGGCTGGATTACAGCTGAAAACTCTGGACACTTCACTTGGTTTCTCAAGAAATTGAAGGACGTCGTATTTGATGAAACCAATGGGGTGATGCCCAAGGTACTTGTTATCTACAGTGATGTAGGTCTGACTGGGTCGTGTGAGGATGGATTTCCTGAAGCAAAGAAGCCTCTATGCCAGGTTCATCTGAGAAGAAACTTCAGGGCTAAACTCTTTACCTACTTTGGAAAGAAGGACAAGTATGAGCCTTTGGAAAAAGCACTCGGTTATATGATGTGTAGTGCTTTTGATAACAAGACTACTGGTATCAAGGAAGCTGTCACCAATGACGGACTATTCGAGGTTGCTAAAGACATGTACAACAAAGCTGCCTTGGCGTCAAGTGACCCTAAAAAAGTCATGGAATACCTGGACATGTAGGTCATACATCGAGTTTAGATATTAATCTGTACTATCTGCATATATACTGATAAGCAAAATGCCTTGATTATATAGAAAGTTGGAGCATAAGGAGAAGTAGGTTGGTGCTTGCATTGGAGGAATTCAGTACTTTGGAAGTTACCAGCACCAATCGTGTCGAAGGCAGCCACGCCAATTTAAAAAGAAGTCTGGAAGCGTCGAACAGCTTGTTTGTGTCCTATACGGCCATTGACAAGTGGTATAGATAGAAGGTAAGTGATTTGTTTTAGGGGTGGCAGAGTTTCTTGTAATGCATGGGTTTTATGTTAAATAAGACAATTACTCATAAACGAACATGCTTCTATTGTTACATTATTAACATATCATGTAATTTTGCATAAATGATGAAAAAGCTTTATTCATTAAAAACAAAAGACCATTTCATTACAATGCTCACACTTTCTTTACACGATATGATTCTGAACTATCTGTAAAAATCACTAGGACACAAAAGATGATCAGCAGTTGGATAAAGAGACGTTCAGCGTTGACTCTCATATCAGCACCCAGCACAAGAATGCTTTAAGTGAGATTGTTCATAACGTGTCTACCTTTGCAATGAACGTAATCAAGATGGAACTATTGCACTTGGAACTATTGAAGCATACAGCGTCGGTCGCTGCATGCACTGTGTGTTCCATTTACGTGCATTTCAATATATCCTGCAGACATATAATACCTCAATTCGAACCTATACCCTTACATATGATACCCGCCAGATGGCATTTATTCCCTGAAAGAACTGTCAGTGCGTCTGCTGAAGCGACGCAATGCAGTTTAAACCAACAAGATACCAACAACATTGATGTGATTAGAAGTGAAGCATCCAAATGCTTTTACGAGATCGAGGAGAAGATGGCAGCATTGAAAGGTCTGTCTCAAGCAAGCACCATATGAGAAAAATTAAAGAAATTAAAGGAAGACGTAAATACAAACACCATTAACCTGACAAACCTTCTTCCTCCCTTCAACAAAAGTCAAATTAACAAAAAGAGAGCCTATAAAACTCGAGTATGCTGAAAAGGCACTAAAAAAAGAAAAAGAAAAAGAAAACCAAGAATGATAACGAAAAAAAGTGCTGTATTCAGTTTTGTTATTGTAAGAAGGCAGTTAAGTCGATTCTTTAAAACGAAAAGCAGAGTATTATTAAATTAAGTTTGTGTGAGGGCTTTGTAGGGAATATTAATGTTGTCAGTATGATGGATGTGGTCAATGTAATTATTTGTGCTTATACGGTTAAACAATCTTTTTATTAAACCCAAGTTGGCACGTAGTATTTTTATACTCAAATTGCCCAGGCAAATTCAACAAGGTGGGATGTATAATGTGGTGGAAGTGGGAAGGTACTGGCGGTGGAGGGGAAAAGCATACGATCTGATGGGGATGGGTAGAGGGAGATAAACTAATCATTATAATTGGTAGGCTAAGACTTGGTGGTGTTAGGGTTCATGCTTATTTTAACCTGGACGGGTGCCGCAATTATTCATAATTTGTTTATTTCCAACGACCAACAACCGAGAACCATAGAAAGCGGCATTAAAACCCTCACGAGCAAGCTACTGGGAGCGGTTCCGTGGGATTCGAACGCAGGACTTTGGCTTCAATCATAGATTTTTGACCACTGAGCTAGGGGCACAGACTCCCTATTTGTGCTTATACACTCATACCAAATTGATTTTGATACGATTTAAAACTTCATAATCCAACAAAAAATCCAACATAAGTTCAAGGAGTCATTGCTCATCCTGTTCATTATAAATCGACCTTTTTGTCTGTAATAAAAAGAAAGTGAGACATGTCTATTTTAATAATAATATATTTTCATATTTATTTCAATACTTTGTTGGCCCGCCTTTGGCGTCGATAACCGCTTGGCATCGATCACTCATACTTGTAACTAAGGGATGTGCAAGGTCTACGTTTATATTTTTCCATTGGTCATTCAAGACCTCCTTCAAATTGTCGATGTTGTTAATGGCCGGCCCTTTTGTCCTCGATAAGTTTTTCAAGAGCCCACCAAATATGCTTCATTAGGTTTCACTATGGCGAGAAGAACCGTGAATAATTCACGGTTGAGCGGGAGGTGGTCAAATGGATCGATCAGAATTATTCGTTTTTGAGTAACAATGCCCTCATGAGAATGATGATGTCTAAAAGAGTGCAATTATGAAGAGAAATGTGCAATTAGGTGACAGTATGCCACTATTTGAATTTTTTATAGGCTGATACTGTGGTTTTTCTGGTTCATTTCACGCATTTCTGATTTCAAGTGATTCTGACCATTTTTCATTCGTGAGTAATTCACGGTTTTTGTCAACTTTGAATTTTTTGAACATTTTGGAAAGTCCTATTTCCTGTCTTCTTTCCAAAAAGAAATTATTTTTCGCCAAAAAAATAGAATGAGGACAGTAATAATTAAGCAACAGCAGCAGATGACGAAGGAGATTGAAGAACAGTTAGGAAATGGAAGGCTCAATTACTTGACAGCGGTTAATAATTATTGTTGTTGGATGGGTTGGCACAAATTGTGTTCCATAGGAAGGGTAATGAAGGGAATGCCTTGTTTAATGTATCCAAAGGACAATAATATCCACATACACACAAGAAGAAATATTAGAAAGTAGTTTTATATTTCACAAGATAGACAGACACTTTTTTTTTCCCTTTTTCTTCCGACAAATAAATCAGGTAAAGCAAGAATCAATTCAAAAGGTGACATGAAAGAATGAAGCAAAGTACAGAACTGGAAATAGCGTTGGTTATATCAACAAGCAATGAAGAACAGCAAAGAGTAATGTTTTAACTTGAAATGTATAGAAAATCAAAAAAGAAAAGAAAGATGAAGGAAATTATGTGAACGACTGAATTGACACAATTGAGGTAGGATTCCTTACCTGTTGGGAGCTTATTTACTGTTTAACCTTTTACTAATAAGGTTGCATTAGCTTATGTTAGGGTATGGCAGTTATTGCTGAAAGTAGAAAGAAATGTTCATGTATGGATTAAAGGCATGGGTTAGATTGTTGAAAAAGAAATATTGTAAGTCGTTAAGGTAAGAGCTACCAGTGAGTGAATAAAAGAAAAAAAGAGCGAGATATTGCTTAAACTACTTGTATGTTTGGGACTACAACAGATGTTACAACTATTGGAATTACAAAAAGATGTAAATGAATGGAAAATGTTGTCACAAGGATAGATTCAATAAACATATCTTTTATGATGGAAGGAATAGTATTTCTTGTGTAGTATTAAAGAGACTAAGAGAAAAGAAATAAATAATGGCTGAAAGGGTAGAGTGTGCTGGTAGTTGTTAGTTAATGTAGACATGGTAAAATCACGGTCATTTTCACAATGAGGTCTTTGGCAGCAACAACATGTGTCTTAAAACGAGTAGACATGAAGCGACTGGCTTTAGTTTTGTGTTGCAAGTTATGAGAAAAGACGAGCAATGAACTTTAAGCGCACAAAATGACCCTTCTCCTTCCTTCCCTCTATAAAAATAAAATAAGGACAGTTCTTGGCGCACCATCACACGCACCACCATTGCTCAAAATATGACATCACGTTTTTTGTTCGGACAGTGAATTTGCAAAATAGTGACGTTGCAAACCACTCAAGTGGTGCGCGAGTGGTGCGCGAGCTGTAGACTTGACATTATCGCGTGTTATTCGATAGCAATTGTTAGATGAAAACATTAACAGAAGATAATAACATTCTATTTGTTTAATACAGTGACTCAAAAAACTGCTCATTTTGAAGTCGTTTTTTGGCTTCTTCGCTTGTAGTTTCTCCAGAAGTACCGCAATCATACTCAAACTATATCAAAAGATAGCTCTACTTCTTGGCTACTAGGTGATATAAATGGAAGGTGGATCGTGTAACACTATCGCCATAGAACGCCGGCCAAAAATGAAGACTAAAATGAACAATTTTTTGAGATTTTCTAATTTTTGTTATAGAATGAAGATTATAATTTCCTTAATAGGTAAAGACAGAGTCTGTGCGTAGTCAATAAGGAATATATCGTGATTTATAAGCACTATTACAATGCGTAGTCTTTACAATAAGAATAACCAATTAGAGTTATTTAGCAATCATCCAGATCATTGTCGTAAGCCAGGCACCGCAGCTTTAATCATAACCGTAACAGAACGAATCAGATTGTAAAGTAAAAGATAATAAGAGATCAGGAACTTTTATAACAAAAGTTATGTCCTGTTTTTAAAGAAGAAAAGGGAAGTTGGTTGATTGATTATCTTGGTAATAATTCAATGATTTTTATTTTCAACAATGTGGTATTTAGACTAGTGAATGGCACATCAATAAGCCATTACACACAAAGAACAATTAAATAAACCAATTAGAATCAAAATAGATGATATCTATT